>CM019149.1:203461582-203565481 GCA_009733165.1 Naja naja
TGAAACTAGCCCTAATCAACAAACGCAGTCCCAGCCACAAAACCAACACCGACCCAAAATAACACATGATGCCACCACCAATCTCCTTCACCAGACTCAAACCCAAGCCCACGCCACAGATGAAAGGCAACCACCATCCAGAAACCAGACCATGGCTGCAACACCAGCTGCACCCCCTCCAACCCCCAAACTAAGCAAACTGACACACGCTATAAACACATAGCCAGACCTCAAACTCGAGCCAAACCAAGGCCCAGAATGCCACATCACAGCCTTCCACCCAGGATACTACATCACAGAACTCAGGAGATCACAACACAAAACATCAGGAGGTTGCAGCACAGACAACCACCCAGGAGATTACAGCACCACACCCAGGACATCACAACAATAGAACTCAGAAGGTCATCACACAGCCCATTACCCAGGTCGTTACAACACAAAAGGCTGAGAGACACACAGCCAGCACCTCAGCCACACAGGTTCAGAAAACATCCATCTGCATACATCAACTCCACAAACCAACAGTAACAACACATCCAACTCTAGAGTTTAGGAAAACAGCCACGATCACACACCTTCAGGACAGCGAAGCTGAAGACACCAGCCTGAAGATGACGGATGAGATTGTTTCAAACGCTGCTGCAAGTATTCTCAATCCTACACGACAAGACCAATACACCAAGACCACATATATATATATATATATATATATATATATATATATATATATGTTTGTTTGTTTTCTGAGATTTTCACGGGTAAAGGTATGTAGGTCTTGGTGTATTGGGTCTTGTCCTGTAAGATTGAGAATACCTTGGCAACGTTTTGACGAAATCTCATCCGTCATCTTCAGGCTGGTGTCTTCAGCTTTGTTCTTCTGGGAGAAGTGTGTGATAGTGGCTGTTTTTCCCTTTCAAACTCCAGAGTTGGCTGTGTTGTTACTTCTTGATTGGTTGATGGAGTTGATGTATGCAGATTGGATGGCTTTTTCCTGAGACCCTGAATAAGCTGTCCACCTTTTCCTCCAAGGTGAGCCTGCATGTTTCTTAAATAAATACTTAAATAAGGAATCTGTACCTATTCAGAAAAACCGATTAACAGCTGATTGAGGCTAGATTAGAGCCCAAGATGCTACAAGTCATTGCTGCAAGTTGAAACTTTGCATAAACCAAGCCCCAAATCTTCATCCATCTTTCTTTGACCTATAACAATTGTTAAGAAACACTTGATTTATTTAAACAAATATCTAAACCAAAAACATGGATTGACAATGCTGAATTGCTGAATTAATTGGAGTAGCCAACACAAGAAAAAAGTGAAATCCTATCTTTGTGTGTTCTCTGATGATGACCACAGTTGAAGTTTCTTCCCAACTATCTAGAGCAGAAGGCACAGTGTGGCACTGGATGGGCTTTCCCCCACCCACTGGAGTAAAGGTTGATGGTGCTCAGGTGTGGATTATAAGGAAGATAACTTGGCATTGTACTTCTAGATACCACCAGAACATAACATTCTGAAATTTTAAATAATAACAAAAATGAGCTTGAGATACATGAGATACCATCTTAATACCTTCCATTTCACCTTTTGAACTATATCACCCACCTGTATCAGTTCTGCAAACTTCAAACTTACAACCTTGGTGGGGTCTTTATTCCTTTTAGCACCCTCCCACTTCAAATGAATTAACCTTGCATTGGTGAACAATATAATCATACTGCATTCTCTTTTACACCCTCATGTTAATATTTTCTTCCATAAAATAGCATAGATGTTGAAGACTGAGAAGCATACTGGGGAAAAGATTGTGGTAGATGACTAAAGCTTTGCCGGTTATTTGAAGGGCCCACCTGTTGTTCTATTGAAAAATAAAACTAAAGAAAAAGAATTTCTTTCCCAAAGCTCATGGGCTCCAGTACCAGTTTAACCATGCTGTGGTTAATATCAGACTGCACAAAAAGAATAGAAAATCCTGTGCAATAAATTTATTATGACACGAGCAATTGAAAATAAACACCCATTTATTCAGACAGATCTCATGAAATAGGTCCCTTGGTCGATAATTGAAGTCTTTTTTTTTAAAGACATACTTTCAAGTTAGCAAGTTATTAACTCCATTCATTGACTTGATTCAGTTTCAGCTGAGACATAGGTAAAAAGATTCTTTGATCCTCTCTTTGCCAATATGAACAATATAAAAGACAAAGTCATCCTTTATGCCCAAACATAGCTCTGTAGGCAAGATGCAGTATGGAACGAACTGTGCCAAGCATCCTTCTACAGCAAGTTTCCAAATTAAAAAGAAAAAAGTTGAGGCAAACAATAGGCTGCTCCTGGGAAGCTCACCATGGCTATTGTGAGCATTAGTTAACTCGATTCCTGCAAGGGGTGCTGTTCTAAACTTTCTTTTTCCTTCCACGATAAATGAGCAAATAATACTCCTATGCCTACAGCTACCAACATTCTCAAATCTCCCCATTCTGTTGACGTGTACAAGATTCTGAATCAGGGGCCTTCAAACTTGACAGCTTTAAGACTTGTGGACTTCAACTCCCAGAATTCCTCCTCCAGTCATGTTAGCTTAGGAATTCTGGGAGTTGAAGTCCACAAGTCTTAAACTTGCCAAGTTTGAAGACCCTTGTTCTAAATGTTCACCAACCCTCTGCAAAAGTTCTCAATATTTTCGTGTCTATATGGGTTTGCATACAAGCTGCTGAGAACATTTGGCAGGAAGGTCTCAAAGCCAAAACCACAGCATTTGGTGCAAGACAATGTCCTTGGATAATCAGATTTGTTCTTAGGGTAGACTTATAGAAGTTCCCATCCAACCCAATGTATGTGGATCTTTAAGATGCCATAGAGCTGGTGCTTATTAAAACCCATGTTTGCAGAAGAGTCCATTCATTTGAGTCTAGTCTACGGCAGTTCCTTAGTGCAATCTCCTCACTCTTCATTGGCTGAGAACGTGTATTTGTCCACTAATGTCAGTCATGGGTGCCTATTAGTTACAACTGCAGGTATATAAATGGCAATGGTTTAGTGTATAGCTAGAGAACAATGCAGTCTACTTAAATGCCCCACAAAGAAATCCAGATGACATATGAGAAAGGGAAAGAAACATAGGAAGAGAATTAACTGCAGAGGAGTGACAAGTAAAGAAGATGGTGAATCTAAAACAGCTCTAGAGGTGATGCATAAGGCAGGTCTCACCTGGGATGTTTGGAAATCCAGTATAGCCAACATTCATTATTATGAATTTTATTCTATTCTTTCCATTAAAGATCTCCAAAACTGGATTTAAAAATAGAAGAAGAAAAAAACCAATTGCAGAACACAATTATAACAATAAAAGCGGAGTGTAAAAGTGAAATCTTTTTTTCTAATAGGCCAGAAAGTAAAACCAGGCTGTAACAGTGAAGAGGAAAAAATTCACATTTTGGGAATGTAAGAGGAATCTTTCCCATGTGGCTCACAAAGGGCCTTCTACAAGTGCTGGGATTCTAGAAAGGCCCTTCCTACAGAGTTGAACAAAATCCTCATGTTCTTATAGGAGAAAAACTTCTGTTCCTGCCTCGTCCATTCTAAACACAGAAATTGTTAAGTTTGCATGAAGAGACAGACGCGGAGTGCTTCTAGCTCTTAGTTTATTAGTGACTACAGCTCAGAACGGACCCGATTTGGCTGGGCTGCGGCTGCTACTTATAGCCAGCAGCCGCAGTTGACAGCCAATCAGAGTGCAGGGTTTTCCCGCACTTTTTAAACCAATCATTTCTAACACTTCACAAGAACAGTTCAAACTAAACCAATGACTTCAAACCTGCATACATAACAGAAATCTTTTCCAGAGTGTACTAAGAAATAGGAGGACAAGCATAAGAAGAATGGTAAGAGAAATTGAATCCAGGGATCATGGCTATTTCCTTCATTTTAGAATTATAAGCCACTCAGAGTCCCTTGGTTGATTTGAGCTGCTATACAAAAAGAAATATAAATAAAATTGTAACATCAAGGGACTTCAAAAACACTTTCATCTTGCCTACCTTAGTGCAATATTTACACTATAGATCACCCAATGAGACAGCTGGAGAACTAATAAGGTAATAAGACAGAACTGTTTTTCTATTACTTTTTTAAAATTGGGGATATGGATACCCAGGCCTTCCTCACTTCCACACCAAATGTGATGTATGTAAGGTCGAACTTCTCCAATATAAATCAATCAAACAGTAACAAGTGTTTGCAAATCATGCCTGTAATATTTATTTTAAGGAAGTTAAGGCTACTATCACCAAATATAGAAACAACAGGACAGCACAGATTGCCAGATCTTCACAAAGCTATTTTCTCACAGCATGCAGTCAAGTAAACATTCTTTTTAGCAAAAAAAGGTTTGATGTTTCAAGTCTGCTTGCTTACCTTCCTCTGGATTCTTGGCTTTTACTGTCTTTTTCAGGGCAGACAATGTGGATATCTTTGTCTTGTGACATCACTGCTACAAGGGGAAAAAACTTGAGATATCTACATCTATATCTGTATCTGTATCTGTACCTCTATCTGTATCTGTATCTCTATCTCTATCTCTATCTCTATCTATCTATCTATTTAGCTAGCTAGCTAGCTAGCTATCTAGCTAGCTATATATATCTTTCCCTATTTAGGTTATCCACTTAATCTAGTTATTGAATTAATGCATTTTCAGAGTTCGCACAAATCCTGAGTGGTAAGTCAACCACAAAGCTGGGTTTGCATAACACAACAAGCTGGAAAAGAACAAACCAAGGTTAGCCAGCACATTGTGTGAATTTCAACCACTGGGTCTTTAACTGAGATTGCTAACCATACTGTGCGAACGCAGTCATGGTGTTCCTCCAATTTTATAGGTCAGATTTGTAATAAGAGATTTATAATTCATTCTTTCTTACTAAGTTTTAACAAAGATGGATAGGAGTTGGTCAGTGTCTTTCTTTCCGAACTACTAAAGTAAAGATAGTTTTAAACTGTTTGCTGCCAATATAGAAACTGCTTTAGGCTGGCTGGTTTATGCCTCACATTTAATCCATTATTTCTTTAAACTATAGTTTATTGAACAACCGATAGCGATTGGATTTCCTATGACATCAAACCATAGATCATATACTGTTCTTCCAGCGGAATCACTGTTCTTGGGAAACCAATAGGTTTTCTTCTTAGCAAAACAAAAAATAAAAAACAACACACACACACAGACAACTTTCTGCACATTGCTTATCAACAGCAAGGAATCTACAGGGATAGCAAAAGAGCACTATACACAAAATTCAAGAGATTTGTTTTTAAAAAAATGTCTAGGTTCAAGTAGTAGTCTTGCTAGATGGAATCAAGTTTTCTGGTAGCTGGTCACAAAAAGACACAGGGTAAATATTTTGTTTCCAGTAATTTGTTTCCAACTTTAACCTTGTTTTTCAGGCTTCAAACCTGAATCTAAACTAGCTGGATTATTTTAGCTGTGGCTGGAAAATTGGTCCTGTTTAGAATAATAGTGACCTCAGGTAGATCTTTACTTTCTGGACCCTTTCCTTGCATTTTTGCTTTGCACTGCTCTAAGCTTTTGACTCACTGTCATTATCACACTCAGGACTCCTCAAGAACCCTCTAATTTCATAACAAAAGTCTACGGCTGCAGGTACCCCAGTTTTCACATTTGCCCTGCTGGCCTCTAATTATTGGATCACCATAATCTTCAAGGCTTATACTAGTCAATTCTCATCCTTTGAGAATCTCTTCTCCATGGAGAACATAATGAACAATGTTTCACTCACCATAGTGTATGGGCTCACACATATTAAATCAAACTCTGTTGTGAATTCAACTTCTGAATCAGATCATTGATCCAAAACCACATATATCCTTCTGCCTTTGTAGTGAAGAAATATATATATATAAACCAAGGTGAATCTCTTTTCTTTATTCATAAGTCCTTTGTGGCTTAACATATGCTAGTCTCTGGAGAAATTGATGGTGAGAAATCTAGATAATAGTATTTGAATATTTAGATCTATAGCTTCAATATTTCTAATTACATATTGAGTGATCCTTACAACAGGATCAAACAATAGGAGTTTGATTTAATATATGTGAGCCCAGACACTCTGGTGAGTAAAACATTGTTCATTATGATCTCCGTGGAGGAGAGATCCTCAAAGGATGAAAATTGACTAGTATTTTGAGCACACTATCCTCCTAATTGAGAGGTGTGGTGGCTCAGTGGCTTAAAAGATGCCAAAGAAAGTCTATGTACTACAGTGGTTTGAGTCTGACTACCTTATGAAGGAGTGAGCTCTCCTCTCTCACCCCAGCTCCTGCCAACCCAGCAATTGTAATGTAAATGCAAGTAGATAAATAGGTATCACCTATGTATAATGTAAATGCAAGTAGATAAATAGATACCACCTATTTACAATGTAAATGAAAGTAGATAAATAGGTACCGCTGTTGTGGGAAGAGGTTCCATGCTTCACTATGCATTCTGGGCTCCAGCATGTTGTCATGCTGGCTATAGAACCACAGAAACATCTTTGAACAGCCCTGGTTCAATGGCTTAAAGAAATGGAGATGAGCACCCTAAAGTCTACTATGACTAGAAGAGGAAAACCTGCAGGGATCCCTTTACTTCCTTCTAATAGATATGTTTTACAACAAGTAAACCACTCGGGTTCTATAGACATTTCATGTTTTTACTTTTTTTTAATTCAAATACCAGTTTTTGAGCCCGGGGCAGATTAATTCTATTCTCAAAAGCCAGCTTTTTGGTTCCCAGTGTAACAAGAATGAACTTAAAATGATACTGGTAGTCCTCCACTTACAGCCATTTGTTTAGCACTTGTTTGAAGTTACAACAACACCGAAGCAAGTGACTTATGACCCATCCTCGCACCTACAACTGTTGCAGCATTTTCACACTCACACGATCAAAATTCAGCCAGCAAATATTTACGACAGTTGAAGCCTACCAGGTTCATAGGATCACCATTTGTGATCCTCCCAGTTGGCTTCTGATCAGCAATGGGAGAAGCCCGATTTGCTTCATGGCTGCATGATTCACTTAGCAACTGCATTGATCTGCTTAACCACCCTGGCAAAAAAAAAGTTTCAGGATTGAGTTTAACAACCACCTTGTTTAGCAATGGAAATTCTGGTCCCAGTTGTGATTGTAAGTCAAGAATTACCTGTATCCAAACATTTCTTCCATGGAGTGTAAACAAGGAAGATGTATCAAAGGTTGTAAGTAGGACCATGTGTCATTTCATTTCCCTGTTAGTTATACGGTAGCAATATATGAAACTGATAATAAATCTCTCATAATTGGTGTTATATTTTTTCCAAGGGCATTTCTGGTTGCCTTCATTAAATATGAATGTGTTGCATATGGCATACGAACAACTCCGGTTCCTTTCCTATCAACAGTAAACTACAAAAAGACCAATTGGTATCTGTTTAGAATATAACCCCCTGGAATTGTTGGTAGAGGTTACTGTTATTTGATTCTTATTTCTCACAAGTCATAAACAGTTTATTGAATAAAGAATCGAGCACAATAGCAAATTAATCACTCCCGGTTTGTTTAGTAAATACTAAGCTGCCCAGATTGCTATTGAATTATTGCAAATGTTCCTTTAAGATAATATTTAAACTGTGAGAATTGCCTTATTGGAACAGACCAATATCTATCTAATCATGCCTCTGTAAAGAATTTACAAATAGGTTTTGAGTATTAACGAGTCAAGGGATTCTTCTTCTCATAAGAAACTTGATTTTTACAGCTAAGGAGGTTTGTTGGAATGATGCAATATTTATTTATTTATTTATTTATTTATTTATTTATTTATTTATTTATTTATTGGATTTCTAGACTGCCCCATCTCCCTAAGGACTCGGGGCGGCGTACAATAAAAACAATACACATATACAATTAAAAAGAGATTAAATCCAAATAAGAAACCCAATTAAAATCTAAAACCCTAAAAATAAGCATTAAAACTCCCCCACACACACACCCCTCAGTCCAGGTCAGCGAGTTGGAACAACCTTGTTTTAAGGCCACGGCGGAAAGAGCGGAGGTCAGGGGCCAGCCGAAGCTCCAGGGGCAGTTGGTTCCATAGGGTGGGTGCTCCCACAGAGAAGGCCCTACCCCTGTGGGTCACCAGCCGACATTGTCTGGCTGACGGAACCCCAAGGAGGCCCTGTCTGTGAGAGTGCACAGGACGATGGGAAACAGTCACTGGCAGCAAGGTCTCCCGTAAAAATCCTGGTCCTAAGCCATGAAGGGCTTTATATCCCATGAATACTGTACTTGAGTTTTTGCATTTGGAGCTATTGGTTATTTTCTTTCTGGACATTGAATTTGGTCCAGCAGAATACTATTTTTAAAAAAAAAAAGAAATAAAAGAGGAAACTAATATTACTGAGTTATTGTGAATCACTAAAATGATTACCACTCACAATGTTAATGAAAATAGACTGCTTTCAGTTTGAGCAACAGAATTCAATTCTGCTGCTACTTTTGTGCACACAAGCACTAAAGCCTTTTGTCATTAAATCATTTTTTCCCCACAGAGAAACATAATGCACAGAATTCAAGGCCTCCATTCCTGTTGGGTCTCTCTCATTCCAAGACTCTTTCAAGAGTGACAAAATATAATCTGTGTTTGCTAACAGTTTAGCCAGTCCCTCCATTTCTAAAATGAGAAATAGAACAGAAACCACTGTGATGGAGGTAGGAAGCACACAAAGGAACTCTGTTCAAATAACTTAGGCTTGTTGCACAGATGCCAAGAATTAGTTTATCATTTTTTTTGTTCCTTTTCATTATGGGAGAAAACACAACATCCACAATATTTCACTGAAAAAAACCTAGCCCAATGTTGTGTTGAAAAATCGGACCATTGTGGAACGAAATCTAAATACCTCCAATGGAAATGACTGAGAGATCGTTTTCATTTTATTCCCTTGCAATTTTCTTCCCTTGGTTATTTTGATCCACTGGTGCTCTCAATGCATTTTACTGGCTGGAAATAAAAGGAATCATAGCACTATGCTTCTGATTGGGAAAGTGACTTAAATTGTTAGTTCTTCAGTGGTTGAAATTGTCTTCCATTTTTCTCCTCATAAACATTACTTTGTAAAATTTCATAGACCAAAATAATTTATTTTATTGAAGCCAGATCATTTACATACATCTTCTTAAAAACTGGTCAGGGGCAAGTGGTCAACACACCCTGTGGCGGATGGAAATCTTCACTATTTTTCAAAGGTCAATCATGAACAATCCTTGCCCCCAATACTGAAGACAATCCAAATTTATCTGAGATCTTTCCTGCCTGTAGGAGAACCCAGCTCAATCTTGCCTGTGTTCTGGAATTACTTTCCACACAACAAGCAGAGGTGGTATTCAGCAGGTTCTGACCAGTTCTGGAGAACAAGTAGTGGAAATTTTGAGTAGTTCAAAGAACTGGCAAATACTGTCTCTGACTGGCCCGCCCCATCTATTCTCTGCCTCTGGAGTCCCAGCTGATCGGCTGGGTCTTCTTTGGTTCCCTGCACAGGAGAACGGAGCTTGGAAGCAGGTTAGTAGGGTGGGGAGGGAAGGGGATTTTGCAGTAACCTTCCCCTGCCATGCCCACCAAGCCACGCCATGCCCACCGAGCCACGCCCACAGAACTGGTAGTAAAAATTTTGAATCCCACCACTGACAAGCATCTAGGACCAGAATCCAAGTTACATCTCAGAAATACAATTTTAAGTGTGTTAGTGGCCAAAATAATGCTGATGGGTAACTACTTGCATGATTTGAATCTTAGAAGAGGGTAACAGCCAGTTGCTCCCCATCATGCTACTCTCTCAATTAATTGAACTATATCCTTTATTTTTTTAAAAAAATATCAACACCTTGCCTTTCATGAATGGAAAACAAAATTACACAAAAGCTCTGCTCAGGATATGCTCCATACAGACTCCATTAGATCCAGTGTCACTTAGCTTCAGCTTGGTTGAAGACCTCAAAGGTCCCTTCCAAATTGGTTATTCTGTTCTGTTCTGATCAAATGTAGAGCCAAGAGTGCAAATTTTAGGATCTTGAGTGCTTAAGAGCAACTTCCGTGGCTGCACAGCAGCATACAGAGAGAGGGAGGGAGGAAGGGAGGGAGGGAGAGAGAGAGAAAGAGAGGGAGAGGGAGAGAGAAAGCAAATAGAAGCATACCCTCCAATTGTATTTTCACTATGCAAGAACGAAAGGCTTTAGGTAACTCTTATGATACTCTAGCTACCAGAAGCTGGCTATTGAACTATTGTGTGAAGGTATGCATCCATTATTTGGAGAAGAGGGGGTGGAGTAAATAGATTCAATGGGTGAGTATAATCATTGAGATCATAGTAGGCATGTGAGAGAAGAGTAACTGATTCCTGCTCTCTTGTGATCCACATGAAATTGATCTCTGGAGAAAATAGTTTGCACAGTGATAGACTTCCCCATTGGGGTTCCAAATTTACTTCCAACAGCGAGTAGCATCTGCAGAGATACAAAATGCAGAGGGTTGAATTTTTCACTTGATATTTATGAGAGTCCATTTAAGGGATGGTATATGCAAGCATTACAAATGCAGATGCATTTAAAAGTCACATTGGTCTCAAGCAGCTAATGAAAATTATCACACACAGAGAAATCACTTATTTGGGGTCTGGAGACAGATAGACTGGGGGCCTCACACTCATATTGGTAGCATGTTGTGAAAAAAAATTGATTGCTCAACACATGTTGGAAATCAGGTTTTTAAACTCTACAGACCTCTTCTGAGGAAGAGATGTTCATTTAGGTGCATGTTTTTCAATCTTTGCTATTCTATTTGGAGAGGGTGACTCTGCATCATGCTATCTCTGTTTCAGACTTAGCCCCAAAATTGAAAATTACAGTAGTGTGATTGATATAAAGGCTCAGTTAGCTAGATTTACTCCCCGTTAGAGACCCATTGAATTGAACCGTGATAAGAACCATTAGTATCAATGATATTGCCTCTTGGACAACTCGTGAACTTTCCCACACAACTCCAAATTTTGAATCCTTCAATTCAGCATCTTAAAAGGATTGGGGTTCCTAATGTTTTCACACAAAACAAAGCTAGTTCTATATCCCTTTAATAAAGGTATGGTGGGGAAAATTCAATCATTTCAGCTCTCTGGTGAAAGGGCCATCAGCCAGAGAAATAAACTTCTGGTCTTCTCTAGCCACCATGTGTACCCCAACTTTTTTCTGTAGAGTTGTGGGACACTTCAGGTTAAGTTTTCTGTGTGAGTAGAAGCCTAGATCGTCAGTTAAGGAATTATCAGTCAAGAAATACACCAGAAACTAGCCCTTGGTAGAGTAGCATTGTCGTATGTCTTAATATAATGCAAGCGCTGATATTCCCTGTGAAACTACAGAAGTGAAAGTCACTTGACGGTGAGATGAGCAGCATATAAATTTAGAAAGAAAGTGAAAGTTGGATTCTGCAGAAGTAGGATTGAAATAGTATTGATACTTTTGAAATTTAGTGATGGAGAAGAGAACTCTGGACAATCAAGAAAACAAACAAATGGATCATTGAATAGATGAACCCCAAATTCTCCACTTGAGGCACAAAAGACGGACCAGGGGAGACATGATAGCAGTCTTCCAATATTTGAGGGGCTGCCACAGAGACGAAGGGGTCAAGCTATTTTCTAAAGTGCCTGTAGGCCAGACAAGGAATAATGGATGGAAGCTGAACAAGAAGAGATTCAACCTGGAAATAAGGAGAAACTTTCTGACAGTGAGAACAATCAATCAATGGAACACCTTGCCCTTGGAAGTTATGGGAGCGCCATCACTTGAGACTTTCAAGAAGAGATTGGACTGCCATCTGTCAGAAATGGTGTAGGGTCTCCCGCTTGGGTGGGGGTTGGGACTAGATGACCTATAAGGTCCCTTCCAACTCTGATTATCTGTTTATCTGTTAAGACCAGGCTCAAATTATCCTGCTTCAGGCACTTAAGATCTAGCATTCTGAAGAAGACTCAAATGCTACAAGAGGTGGAAGGAATGAGGACAACCAGTAGCAAGGTAGATGGACTCAGTTACAATGACAATGGGTACATTGTTAAAAGACCTGATTAAGTTAGGGTTAGGTCATCATGGAGAAAAGCTATCTATGTAATTGCTAAGAGCTGACCCTCCCAAACTCAATGGCACATAATCATTCAGATGTCTGGCACTGGGTGTTGAGTTTATTAGTTGGAAAGATTAATTCAATAAGCACTCAGCTTAATCTGTCAATACGAATCCAAGAAAATCTGGAATTTCCCACAACACTGTTAAATGTATTGCATTGAAACCAGAACCTAAAATATACAGCATTTCCAACAATAAAGCAGCTACTTCTTGTATTATACCTGCCTGGGCTAATGAAGACACTTGTGCTGAATCTACAGTTTTAACCTCTATATCCAGTTTGAAGAGAACAAAAAAATACTGCAGTGTGATATTTGACTGGAGGATTGAAAAGTGACAGTAAAACAATTGAAAACTGACAGATCATGATGAAATCAATTAACTGAATTTCACATCTGCTTAACCTCCTACTTAAAATTTGCACATCTATTTTAATTGCAGGGGTGCCAGGGAATGCAATAGATAGGTAAATTACTACTACTACTACTACTACTACTATAAAAAGAGGCTTCTCCAGGTTTTTTTTTCTTCAGAAAGAACATTAAAACACATTATTTGAATAAAATAAATGCTGTTATTGGAGTATTTGGGTTTTTTATTATTTATAACTTTTGGTCCCCCATTATGTTATACATTCTATTTAAATACACACACACACACACACACACTTTGCAGATAAAGATACTAGAATGTCAGACACAAACATATCTAAGGTCTCTACACTTAGTGTAGTGTTTAAGGCATCAGGTAGAAACTGAGAGACTGTGAGTTCTAGTCCTGCCTTAGACACAAAGCCAACTGGGTGAACTTAAGCCAATCACTCTCTCTCTCAGTCCTAGGAAGGAGGCAATGGAAAACCACTTCTGAAATCTTGCCAAGAAAACCGCAGGGACTTGTCTAGGCAGTTGGCAAGAATCAACAATAACTTGAAAGCATTGAAAAAAAAAGTTCTAATGTTATGTTTCTTTCTCTAGCTTGCATGAATTTGTAAATCTCCTGAAGACTCCATGCAGTAACGGAGGTTTATTTATTTATTTATTAATGGGATTTATATGTCGCCCCATCTCCAAGACTCGGCGCACAAATAAAACAACAGCAACAATAAATAATTTAAAAGCAAATTAAACTAAAATAAGCCCCATTACAATTACAGTACACCCATAAAATCCCTTTAAAACTATCCCATAAACCATCCCGCCCCAGAAAATCACAACCGGATTGGTTAAACAACCAGGTCTTCAAGTCATGGCGAAGGTGCGGAGGTCAGGGCCAGACGGAGCCCCAGGGGAAGTTGGTTCCAGAGGTCTGGGGCCGCTATAGAATAGGCTCGCGTCGGGGACCGCCAGCCGGCATTGGCCAGCCGATGGGACCCCAAGGAGTCCTTGCCTATGTGTTGCACAGGGCGGTTGGCATTGATGTCGGCAGGAGCCGCCCCTTAAATATTGGGGACCCATGTCATGAAGGACTTTGAATGTTAACACTAAAACCTTGAATCTCACCCGAGCGCAACCGTAGCCAATGAAGGCAGCGCAGGAGGGGTAACATGGGAGAACCGAAACTCCCATCACCACGCACGATTCTGCACCAGCTGTAATCTCGGATGGTATGCAAGGGCAGTCCTAAATAGAGAGCGTTGCAGTAGTCGAGTCTGGAGGTAACAAGGGCTGGTGCAGGGATGGGATGCTATGGGTTCGGCCAGGTTCTATAGAACTGGTAGCTCTGAAGAGCAGCAGACACCGAACAGGTTCAGTGTCTGCTGCTCTGTTTGGCCCACCCGCTCACCCGGGCTCTTGGCTGTCCTTTATTTCCTGCTTTTTCAACCTCAGCTGCTTTGCGCAGCACAGCTGAGGTTGAAAAAGTAGGAAAGAAGAGGAGTTTGAAATGCCCACCCGTGTGCAATGTTTGTCAGCTGCCCGGGTGCCACAGCTGAGGTTTTTTGGAAATGGTCTACACACGCATGCAAAACGCAGTCTCACCAGGGGTGGGATTCTACCTGCTGGAGAACCAGCAAATAGCGTCACTGGCTGGCCCCGCTCTGCCCACTCACTCCTTACCTGACATGTGCTCCATCAAACTTGCCTGCTAAGTTGCTATTTTTCCTTATTTTTTCCCCAACCATCAGGGAGATTTAGATTAGCTAGAAAGCAGGAAATCATTGCATTTCTTGCTTTCTAGCTAATCTAAAAACAGAGCTGAACCTTCCTTAGGACCAAAGCCTCTATTTTTCAAAGCAGACTCAGATAGCTGATGGCAGATAGATAGATCTCTAAGTTAATCTGTGATTCTGTGAGCAACCCAATCTGCCTGCCTGTTTTGCCTGATTTTGGGCAAAAGTTGCTCTTTTTTTATAAAAAAATTCAATATTTACATAAATATTTATATTTACATACAAACCATGCCCAGCCAGTCACATGACCACCAAGCCATGCCCAATCAGCAAGCCATGCCCAGCCAGTCACATGACCACCAAGCCACACCCACAAATTAGGCCACACTGACAGAACCAGTTGTTAAGAAATTTGAATCCCACCCTTGGGTTGGTGTGTGAAATTTATCATCAGAATTTACCATCGATGACTGGGGGAGGGATGGTATCAGTTTGGGGAGGGCCATCCTAATACAATATAGCATTGTTAGAGATCCCACACACCCACTTCATGGTCTGTTTTTGTCGCTCCCCTCTGGGTGGAGGTTTTGAAGGATTTCTAGTAGGACTACCAGATTCTCTAACAGCTTTGTTCCCTATGCCATCAGTCTGATAAACTCGCAAGATTCATTTTTCTTACCATGTACACGTATACATCCGAACTAGACTGTGCTATTTCTCCATGTCATATAATATATGTGGGCATAAGCATAATTTTGTATTTATTTATTTTGTCATATTTATGTAGTGTATACTGGAGGTGGAGACCCTCTGAGAGCTGTTATGCAACAAATTTCATTTTAATATATGCCGATTAGTGTACATTCAAAGTGACAATAAAGTTATTCTAGGTCTAAGTCATTAAGGTCTGCAAGTTCATCTGAGTCCCACCAAGAGGAGAATCATGCAATATGCTGAACCTGCTTTTCAGGTTTATATGCAGGCATTTAACTCAAGGTTGCAATATCCCTGAGTTCAATGAGGTTTTGCCGACTCAGGTGTACAGCTGCATTTGGGAAGCCAACAGGGAGAATTTGGCTGACAGACTCTCTGCTACAGAAAAAATAGAGCAAGAAGAACAGGTTGTGGGAAGCTGAGCAAGTCAAAGATGCTTATGTTTGGAGGGAACATAAATAGCCTGCACAGTTCCCCTGGTAGGACCAAGAAGATAAAGAATCCATAAGAAGGTCCATGAGGCCAGATTATTAGAGCCCATTGGCAATGGCAGTGAAGATCTATGAAGATCTTTAAAAGGTTAGGGAATATTCCCCAGAAGGATCTGTCTTTTTCTCTGATTCACATGAGATGTATGTCTAAGTCTGCTAATGCAGAGCTTTTATGCTTTCAGAAGATGTTAATAAAGCAGCCTAATAAAGAAGAGAGAGTTCTGGGCATTTTATTTGATAGAATAAATATTTTGCCTTTATCCTACTGAATTGCCCAGAAGGAGAAAACTGTTATACCTGTACATTGAATTAATATATATATATTATATAATATTTAATTATGTCTAATTTTAAAAAATGAAACAATAGAGATGGAAAGCAAAGCTGTAAGATCAAGGGAAATTTATTCATGGGGGACCATCAAGAATTATGGATGATTGGCTGGTTTTGAGCTGGAAAATCATGAAAGAAGTACAACTATGTCATTTTGGACTATAATAGACAAGACATAGCTAGGAAAATATTGATACAATTCCAAGAGTTATGGGTGAGGCTGCAGTTGACCAAATATGTTATAAAATCAACAGAGTGAAACTCAAAGCTGGTTGCTTTCTATTTCACTCAATTCCTTTACTTCTTGTGAAGTGCCAGGAGATGTCACAATTTTAGGAATTGCAGTGTGGAACAAGGATAGGTCCTGAAGAGGATGGTATGATTCTCACCTTTTCTCGCTTAATGTTACATTGACTACTGCAATGCACTTCACTTGTACCCTTAACCAAAGAGTCCAGAAGTTGCAATTGGTGCAAAAGCAACCATTTTTCAGTACAAGGTACAAGAATCCTTTAATACAATACTTATACTGAAAAGTCTGCACTGCTTTACAGTTACTTACTGGGCTTTCATTAAAGTTTTGATCCTAAGTGCATGAATATGTCCATGAGATTGCCAGAACAGACACGAAGGTGACTTGATTTTCCTACTCCCACCCTCAGTAGTCAAAAAATATGTAAGAACACATTCATTTCACCATTCCTAGCTTTAATATTCCATTTTAATATGAACTAGTTTTGGTTTCTGCTGTTTTTCAAAATGTTACTAACAGCTTTTTGAGTACATGCTAAATGAAGCAAAAGAATGAATGACCACTTCAGCTTCAACCGCAACAATACAAGAGCACACAACAGATACAAACTCAATGTTAACCATTCCAAACTTGACTGCAGAAAGTATGACTTCTGCAACAGAGTGGTCAATGCCTGGAATGCACTACCTGACTCTGTTGTTACATCCTCTAACCTCCACTCCTTTAACCTCAAACTATCCACTATTGATCTCACCCATTCCTAAGAGGTCTGAAAGGGGCGTGCATAAGTGCCTACTGTCCCTGTCCTATTGTCCCCATTTATTTGTACCTATTTCCTGCATTCTTGCTCATGTTTATACTTATACCTATTATCTTGTAAGCGATTGACAAATCAAATGAATAGATAAATAAATAAGATCTTCCTAACCAGCCCTTCGAAGAAGCCAATTAATAAATTTCAACTTTGTAAAAGGACTGCACTTGTCAAATCTTGACTATTCCATACTTCTCAGTGGGATCGGGATATCTGGCATTAATCCAGAGAATTTTAAGAAGCGTTTGGTTCATGTGATGCAGTTTTCTTGACTTTGCTTTTCACAGCAAACCTTTGATCCCTGGAGAGGGACACAGAAGGCTGAAACAGGAGGCAACATTAGCAGAAATCTGAGCTGGTTTGATGAGAAATATGATGTCTGCTCAAAGAACAAACCTTGGTTTAATTTGTTTTGCAGATACACAGTAACTAACGTACAGTCGGTGTTTCTAACACAGAATGTATTAGCAAATAATAATAATTTTTTTAAGGAGTCTCTCTGCTTGTCTGATGCACACTGATTGATGAGTAGTCATGAGCATAAATGTCTCCAAGGAGTTGGGTCATGCTTTGGATCTTCTTGTCAGGCACCCATAGGAAGTCAACATGATGGTTACGTGACTGCATGGGTAAAGCTCCATTTCTTTTGTATGTGTGCCTATATCACTTGTGCTAAAAATCAGTGGGTCTTTGACAGGCATGATTGCAACCACCAACCAATCTTTCTGATGCAAAGGTGCTTCTTCAAGAAGCAACTGGACTTTCTGGTTTTTCTTTGAAGACATTTCGCTTCTCATTCAAGATGTTTCACTTCTCATTCAAGCTCTGGCTGGATGGTGGGGAATGGAGCTGAAGAAGCTTCTTGGTTGAGAAGCGAAATGTCTTCAGAGAAAAACCAGAAAGTCCAGTTGCCTCTTGAAGAAGCACCTTTGGGGCAACCATGACCTGGATGACTGAGAATCTACACAGATATCCATCTTTTTGACCATTCTTTCCCCAGTTACCTTGGGAAGTGATAGGTTGCAAAATAAAAAGTTCTGCCAGCAGAAATCCATCAGAGAGGATAAGAGCTTGGCCTTCTATGGTAAAGAGCTTTACAGTTTGGATACATCGTAAGGATCGGCATTTTCTCTTGTCCTTCTACTCACAACTCTGCTACGCCACAACTTCTTTTTCCTCAAAGACATTTCTATATATATTTGAGATACGAACTGCACCACAGCATTTCAAGAAGTATACAGTAGATTTAAACATATAACGGTGTTCTGTCTCACATGTATGGGAGGAAATTAGAATATAGTCACTTTGCATTTCCTAAGAGATGATTTGGTGTAGTAGTTAGGGCACCAGGCTAGAAACTGATAGACTAATTCTTGTCCTGCCTTAGACATGAAGCCAGCTGGATGATTTGGGGCCAATCATTCACTCTCAACCCTAGGAAAAGATGGTCTCAGGAAGTGAGGGACTCTTTTTTTGGAACCATTGGAATCAAAATAGGATTGCCATCTGTTGGAGGCACTGTAGTTGTAGATTCCTGCTCTGGCCAGAAGTTGAGCTGGATTATCTCTACAATCCCTTTTGGTCCATACATTCTTCCAGAGATCCAGATAGGATTCACTCTGATGATGTTCAGGAAGCTATTAAAGAACTGGCTATTCTCTCAGGCTCAGGAAAATTGTGTCCCTACTGGTTATATGTTGTTTTTAAGGCCATTCGTGATTTTTGTGTGTGTGTGTGTGTGTGTGTGTGTGTGTTCTAAAAGTTTATTTTAAACTTTTAATTATAAACCTCCCAAAGTAGTTTAGAATTGGGTGGCCTGTAAATTGAACACATAAATAACATAATTTCATTCATTCTGCAGTTATGTGAACTGAAGAACTCCCCACACACTCCATACTTGAAGAAGACACAGAGCATTTGACAAGGGTCTTGTGTGAAAGATCTATACACAACAACTGCTGGCCATCTTTCCAACCCCCATCTCAAATGTCATTCAAATGTGGGGTGACAATCAACTGGACTGAACTGGATATTCTGAATCCTTAGTCATAAGACCAGCTGGTACTATTTAAAACAAGAAGCACTATGAATAGAACCTATAGCTTAATCTATACTAAAAGAGGTATAAGTTAAAAGTGTGGTAACTAAAGGATCGCCTTCTGAAAGATTGTGCAGTTAAAGAAAGATCCCCCCCCCCCAAGAAGCCTGGATGCATTGGTTTATTTAATATAACAGGCTCGGGATAATAGAGACTAAACTCCAATTAGTAAGCAATATACTGAAAGGATAACAGAGAGGCCTTGCTGTAGGGTTGGAGGACAAGGCTTAAAATTCAATTAGTGAAAAAGGTTGAGATAACTAGGAAAATAGGTCACCCTGTTAGTGATTGAAAGAAAGTCATGACACGGTTCTTCCACACTCTTGAGATTTCTGTCCTCTCTATAATAAGTTTAATATGAAAGGTTGGGAGGGTTAAGGGCCACAAGTTTGCAAATGATTGTCTAAAATTTAGATTAAAAAGACACTTGGTTTAAGGGAAATCAAAGGAAAACTTTCTTAACATTTGCCAGAGGGTGCCAAGTTTGCCTTTCAATTTCTATAAAACCTTCATCTGTTCATTTTCAGTAAAAAAAATAAAATAAAAAATAAAAAGTTGGAAAATTCACTCTTACAGAATGGTTCACACACTCAGGCATGTACGTGTGCACCCACTTCTTTGTAAAAGATTAATGTAGAAAGGGAGAGCTTAAGATTAATCTAAAACTGTTGGTGAAATCAGAAGCTTGAAAAACACAATTCATAAAGCTTGAGTTATTTTCCCCTCTGAGAATAAAACAGATCTAAAATACTTCCTCATGGGGAAAATCTATCTCTGTGGTTGTTGAAAACAGCTTGATGGCACATAGTCAGTTAAAACACTTCTAGTTTCTGTATTGCCAATTGAAAAAAAAGATATAACAATATTATCTATGAGGAAGCCATTTTGAGGCCCAAGAAATGAATGTCACATGGTCTGGAGTGAACAAGTAGCAAAGCGAATAACTTGTACTTGAGTAAGAGAATAAGCCAGCATCTTCTGAGACATCATTCAACACCTGAAGAAGAATATCAGAGACTCTCTATTGCTACTATTGTATTTGTCAGAAAGTAGAACTTTCTGGAGTTACTATGCAGTTTACAAATTAGTAGAGTTTGATGGGGTGATCAAACCTACCAATGACAGGGTGGCATTGAGCACCTCACTGTGATACTGTAGGACACGCCCCTAAGTATAAAAGGGCTGTCAACTGTCATTTTCAATGTGAGAAATAAAAGAAAATGAGGAGATTCTGAGGGAGATTGGAGATACCGAGAAGATCCAAGACTCTGAGGAGATATTAGGATCTGTCAGACTGAGGTCTGTGTATGACAAGATATAGCAAAGAGATCTGAGAGAAGATCTATAACCTAAAGAGAAAGGGACTTTCTAAAGAGGTTAGCTATATCTAAGAAGAGGTTATGAGAGGAAGAACTGTGAATCTCTCATAGTGATTTCTAGTTCCTTGAAGGACTGTTTAAAAGGAACGAAAGAGGAAAAGACTCTGTATATATTTAAGAATAATATATTGATTGTTCTGTTATAAATAAATCTGTTTTGATCTGACACAACTTGGCATTGCAATTTATTGAATGACTCTGTGAAATAGATGTAGGTTTAAAGATCCAGGCCAAACTCAATTAATATTATTTAACAGTATTGTATCATGTTCTGTTCTATTCTACCATTATAACATTATCACATGCAGTGGGTTCTCTGGAGCTAACACACCTGATACTATGCCAATTTATATTTTCATTTATTTATATGTATGTATGTAAAAATTCTATTCTATTCTATTCTATTCTATTCTACTCCATTCCATTCCATTCCATTCTGTTCCATTCCATTTGCCAAACCTTAACTTAATTTATTCCTAATAGACCAGTGGTGGGATTCAAATTTTTTTTACTACGGTTCTGTGGGTGAGGCTTGGTGGGCATGGCAGGGGAAGGATACTGTAAAATCTCCAGTCAGAGGTGATATTTGCCGGTTCTCTGAACTACTCAAAATTTCCACTACCGGTTCGCTAGAACTGGTCAGAACCTGCTGAATACCACCTCTGTAATAGACCCTTTTGTGGACAAAATGGGTAGGGGACAGCATGACCATGGAAATTATTTTTTCACACCCAAAGTAAAAAATACCAGTATGAAACAATTACTAAATTAAAAAAATATTAATTTTCAAAAAGCCAGTTGGTTTCACAGCTGGAAAGAGATTTAAAATCTGATCTCCCCATTTCCAGTTGTCCATCATTTGCTTCTGTCAGTCAAGCTTCTCAATCAAATACAGAATTTATCAAAGGAGTGGGAACATTATGTTCTCTATAATAAGTTTAGAATTATGAGAATTATGTTAATTCTCATGAGAATTAAGAATTATGTTATGACTGTTTCCCATCGTCCTGTGCGCTCTCACAGACAGGGCATCCTCGGGGTTCTGTCAGCCAGACAATGTCGGCTGGCGACCCCTAAGGGTAGGGCCTTCTCTGTGGGAGCACCCACCCTTTGGAACCAGCTGCCCCTGGAGCTCAGGGTGGCCCCTGACCTCTGCTCCTTCCGCCGGGGCCTAAAAACATGGTTATTCCAACTCGCTGACCTGGACTGAGGGTGGGCTATATGGGGAGTTTTTAGGATTGTTTTTAGTGTTTTAATTACATTTTGGGTTACTACTAGATTTAATTTCTTTTTAATTGTATGAATGAATAAACTTTATTATGGTCTTAGACCAGCAATAGACACCACTATTTACATATACATAAAAATATTGACATTATAATACATTACTAGTGGATAATAACATCCCTATTAAGAAAATACGTGTTCTCAAACAATTAGGGTCACTCCCTAGTTTATATTAGTGGAGATCCAATAAGTATGTGTGTAAATATCATTTTCCAAAAATGGTTCTGACCGCTATAATTCTGTAACCAGTTTTTTCCTTGTAGACATTGCAGCAACACAGAATTTTGCTACTGCACAGGTAATACTTGGGTTTTGGGGTTACTACTAGATTTAATTTCTTTTTAATTGTATATTTGTATCGTTTTTACTGTACCCTGCCCCGAGTCCTTAGGGAGATGGGGCAGCTTAGAAATCCAATAAATAGATAGATAGATAGATAGATAGATAGATAGATAGATAGATAGATAAAAATAAATAAATAAATAAATAAATAATGGGAGATGGTTCTGTTTTACTATTGCTCTTTCTTCCACAATAAAGAACCAATTCCTTCCCTGCCTACCATGTTATCATTTCACGCTGTTTTCACCCTTCCATTTCAATATCAGCATAGTCCTTGTGAAAGGACTCTCTGGCACACCCTGCCAGGGGAACAGCTGCTTCATCACTCGTAACTCACAGCATTTTAAACAAGTAACTTGTGCTTTACCATGCCATTTAAAATGTCACATCCTTAAACATAATCCAAGTGATTAACAATTATTCCTTGAGTGAACCTTTCTCTTATTCTTTTAAACTTTATTAGAAGGAATATTCCATCCTACACAATAAACCAGGGCTTAATGAATGCAGAACAGAGCCCCCTTAATTGGATTTTATGTTGCATATAAAGCTAGGTGGGATCATCATGAATTCTTTTAAAATAATAACAAAAGTAGATTCTCGGCGCATAAAAATAACATATTTATTATGGGGCTGCAATTATTCTACAGAATTTACAATGCATTATCATATTTGAGCTTAGGGAGCAAGTAAAACCTCCAAACCTTCACAGAAGATATACTTTCCTATGAGTCAACTCATGTATAAGTTGTCCATACTTCAATGGGCTGTCATTGGTCAATCGGGCAAAGTGTTCAAAATGTTAGATTGGGGTTCCTCAACTTTTGCAACTTTAAGATGTATGGATTTCTACTCCCAGAATTTCCCAGCTAGCATGCTGGCCCAGGGAATTCTGGGAGTTGAAGACCAGGATTCTTAAGATTGACAAGGTTGGGAAACACCACCTTAGATGCAACTCTCCAATCCTCCTCCATCTGTCGTCGTTTAGATGTATCAGATCCCAATCTGATCAGATCTGATCACAGAGATCCTGAACTGTCCAGGAAGGATGTCAGTTGTATTGAGCACATCTGGAAGGTATCCCCTCAGGCTGGGGCTGGCTATGTTAGACAGTGTTTTCCATGAAGCCAATGGGAGAGAAGCTCTATGTGAGCATGATAGATCTATGAACATGGCCTCTGAAGAAGTTTTAAAAGGAACACAAATAAGAGCCTCATCAGGTTTCTTTCTCTCAGCTGCATACTTCACATAAGCTTTAAAAATGGAGCATCGTCTTGTTAATAATCTTAACAAACTATTTATAAATTGCCTGCCATCTATTTTTTTAAAGCCCATTCCTGGTCCTCTTTCAAACAGCAAGTAACTTGCTGTCCAATCACACAATGAGTTAAACTAGTGAATAAACACAAAATGGAAGATGAGTTCTTAGTTCCAAACCAACACAGCAGGTCTGAAAACAGAGGCTGAAGCTCAAAGATGCATTGAGGTAAAGAACTGAAAGAGTGACAAAACAGGGAGAGGAAGGCTATGCTTAAATTATTCATTGGCTGTGGGTCTTAACTACCCCCCTCTTGAGAAGGGCCTTGTCATTGTTTGTACAGCTCTCTTGGTGGGCAGGAGTACCGCAGGCATAGATTTAGCCATCTTTCTTTCTCTTCCGATTGGAGGAGTGAAGCCAGACTGAGATAGCTTCTTTATTCAAAATTGCTGGCTATTCCTAAAACAAGTATGGTTGTAGCTGCTGAAACAAAACTTGCATGGAAAATAAAGCAACTCTGTAATGAGCTGAGGTATAAATATTTTAAAAAGCCATTTACTCTTGCATCTATTTTCCTTCAAGACATTCAAGGTTGACTCTCCAGCCCTGTTGCATTTAATCCACAAAACTAACCATTAAAGGGGACACGGTGGCTCAGACACTGAGCATATAGATCAGAAAGTCGGCAGTTTGGCAGTTCGAATCCCTAGCATCGCGTAACGGAGTGAGCTCCCCTTACTTGTCCCAGCTTCTGCCAACCTAGCAGTTCAAAAGCATGTAAAAATGCAAGCAGAAAAATAGAGACACTTTGGTGGGAAGGTAACAGCATTCTGTGAGCCTTCAGGATTTAGTCATGTTGGCCACATGACCATGGAGACATCTTCAGCCAATGCTGACTCTTCGGATTTGAAACGGAGATGACCACCACCCTATAGAGCCAGAAACGACTAGCATGTATGTGTGAGGGGAACCTTTACTTTTACCTAACCATTAAAGTGGGCTAAGCTAAGTGAGTTTGCTCACGATCATTCAGTAAAGTTCAGGTTTGAAGAAGTATATGAATCCCTTTCCTGCCTCAGGACTCTATCCCCTTATTCCCTTGGCAAAGTAAACTAGCTCTCAAATCTTAAATCATTTAAATACCAGTTACATTTATCTTTAGGAAAATGTTCCATCCCCCCAAGATTTGGATAACATCTAATAATGAACTGAACTTTTGCATCTCAGATCCAGTAATTCCAAATAACAGTGTGTGCCTTTTGAACAGGAGTGCTACTAGCCATTTATAATAAAAACAATAATGGATAGAATTGACCGAGCTATGCTTCTGTTAAAAGAAAGTATTTCCCAAAATTCAAGACCAGTTTTTGAAGAGCTGCTTAGAAGAGAAAGTCCACTGTAACATATGAAATTACCTGTGAGGTATTTTTACAATGTATTTCCATTCAGATCATGAAATCATAACCATATTAAACAAAATACAGTCGCAATTATAGAAAATAAATAAAATCCATTTCAAGAAACTTTCTAGCATAGTATTTATTTAAGGAAAAAAAGGAAACATCTTACCCAAATATTTTTGAGCTCTTTCAAAAGTGAAAAACAAGTGGAAGTAGAGTGTTTTTATTCAGATAACTCCCTGCTCTGTTCTTAATATTTTAGAGGATTCTTGAAGAAATGGTAGGTAATATCTAATAAAGTAAAGGTCAACCTTTGCACATTTAACTAGTGTTGCCAACATTCCCTTTAAGACTTGGGAATTTGATTTATATATTTTTATTAATATTAATAATACTGTACTTAATAACATTTGTTTTGAGCCTAGATCTCAGAAAAATAAGTATGATTTTGGGTTCTGTGAAATTTTGATACAAAACAAAACCTTTATGTCCATATCATTTTGCTTTATTCTCTGATGAAATTGGGTGGTCACCATAGCTTCCTCCTGGATGGAAGTCAAACCTGCACAATTCTATACCAAATAGACATTTCTGGAAGTAAAGAAAGAAGGTTCATCTTATCCCTTCCTATTGGCTGGTGGACAATGTCTATATAACCTGCAAATGCTAAATCGCGCCTATAAGACAAGAAAGCTGCTAATGAAAAGAAATGAACTAAACAGCCAATTTTGGTCTATGATTAAAGCACAAGGCTAGAAAGCAAGAGATGGTGAGTTTAAATACCTCTTTAGCCATGAAAACCCGCTGGAGGACCTTGGCCCAATCACTCTCTCACACCTTAAAGCAGGGGTCTTCAAACTTGACAGCTTTAAGACTTGTGGACTTCAACTCCCAGAATTCTTCCTCCAGTCATGTTAGCTCAGGAATTCTAGGAGTTGAAGTCCACAAGTCTTAAACTTGCCAAGTTTGAAGACCCTTGCCTTACACAGTTGTTGTTGTAGGGAAAATAGGAAGAGGAAGGTGTCTTGGATATGTTCATTGCTTTGAGTTATTTGTAAAATTAATAGAGGTGGGGATATATAAACAAATAAATCATATTAGTCTGTGCTGGGAGAGATAAAACCTGTTTTGTAAGCATGTTGGGAGGGGAAGAGTTCAAAAGAGATGAGAGTTTGATCTTGTATATCCAAAATCTCTTCTGGTATTCCTGAGGGCTATCAGTTCTTCTATCCTTCCATTTTTTTGGAGAGCTGCTCATTACACAATCCTGGGAAAGGTTTCTGAGATTTGGTCTCTCCTGTTCTGGGCTTATTTCTCAGCTCTTGAAGGAGAAGATCCAAATTGTGGTATGACCCTGGCTCTTGCCACATCCTTCCAGAACCTATAGGATTGCCTGCTACATTTTCCCCTTTAAAACCTCTTATTCCTGACATAGGTTTTGGCTTGCAATCATGTGGCCTTGTAAGATGGGATGATGATTCATACACACCTTTAGCGATCCTAAAGCAAAAGTTTGGTTCTGCTGCTTTTGCTATAGAAGTGGACATACAAAAAAGATGGATCTGCCTATTTGGTGAACTTATCAAATGACTGAAATATAATTTATAGGGATTCAGATTTCATTAAATAGGCTGAACATATACGAGATGAGCCCGGCTATTCAGGTTGGAAACTCATGATTTAAATATATATAAACACACTTTTAAATCCCATCCAGCCTGAAGTCTGGGAGATTAATGTTGAGCAACCAGTTTGTAAGGCAATGAAATAAATTTATTTAAAACCCATGTTTTTATGACATTGCCGGGGCTGACATTTGAGTGAATATACCGAACAATCACCTTTTTTTGCCTTTGCAATTTCTCTACTGGCATTTTTCAAATGCATATTGTTATGTATGTAGGTTTGAATGTCATTGGTTTAGTTTGAATTGTTCTTGTAAAATGTCAAATAAGATTGGTTTAAAAAGTGCGGGAAAACCCTGCACTCTGATTGGCTGGCAACTACGGCTGCTGGCTATAAGAAGCAGCCGTAGCCCAGCCAAGTCAGGTCCATTCGAGCTGTAGTCACTTAATAAACTCTTCACTGAAGCTCTTCATGTCTGACTCTTCATGCAAACTTAACACTGGCGACGAAGGTGGGATTCCCCTGAAGAAGAGACGACGCGGAAGACAAGCAGAAGAGCGAGATGGCTGCGCTGAACACCCCCAGCCCGTTCGATCCGGCGGCAGAAGACTGGGAATCATATGCGGATCGCTTCCAAATGTATTTGGAAGGAAACGACCTCGCCGACATCCCGAGAAGCGGAAGAGGGGTATTTCTCACGCACTGCGGTCCGGCAGTCTTCAAGATGGCGAAGGCATTGGCGGGAGCTGCAGACTTGAAGGTAATGGAATGGCCTGATTTAGAAAAGCTTTTAAGAGCCCATTACGCCCCACAAGTATCGTGCCTCATTAAGAGACACGAGTTTTATCGTCGGGATCAAGGGAAAGCGAAAATGTTAACGACTTCGTGGCAAGTTTAAGGGACATTGGGGTGCTTGTGAGTTTACCAACTTAGAAGAGGCCATGCGTGATCGGTTTGTTCTAGGCCTTAAAGATAAGGTCTTACAGAGCAAATTACTAATGAAACCTAAGATCACGTTTAAGGAGGCCATAGAGGAAGCTGTTTCAGCGGAAGCAACCAAGTCCTCAGCAGCAGCCATGAAGAAAATTAACAAGGCCTCAAGCCATTCTGATGTGGAAAAGTCCACAACAACCCATTGCGAGCAAATAGATTCTGATTCAGACTGTAGTGAGGTGGAGGAAGGAATTTATAGACTCAGAATGGAGAAGAAAAGGAAAGACCTTGGAAGAAAGAGGCAAGAATTTTATTGCAGAGGCTGTGGGGGGCACCCCGCACTGAATGCAAGTTTTTAGACACCATCTGCCTACGTTGTGAGAAAAGAGGTCACCTAGCAAGAGTCTGCAAATCATCCAGAACTCCACCTAGTAGGAAGAAATTTCCTGAGAAAGAATTCAAGCCCAACAACTTCAGTGAGAAAATGGGGCAACTCAGAAGCAAATGGGAAGAATGAAACTCATCAAACAGTCACCATTGGTCATTCTTCACCCTTGAGAAGCAGAAAAGTACATGTGAAGGTACTTCATTGAAGGAAGGCCTTGCCAAATGGAAGTGGACTCAGGCTCCTATTTATCTATGGTGTCATGGGACACTATTCACAGGCTACTTCCCAACATTCAGAAGAAACATTTCCAGAAGCAAGCACTGACTCTTAAAGACTACCAAGGGAACAAGATTCCAGTAGTTGGAACAAGAGAATTCAACGTGAAGTTTAAAGGCCACACCAAACGTTTGCCCCTGACCATCGTGGACAAGGATCGCCCAAGCTTGCTGGGACTTGAGTGGTTCAATCCACTAGGCATCGAGGTGACTGGCATCAATCACGTGAGCAACTCTGAATGGGAGGAGGCCTTGAAGTCTGAGTTTCCAGAGGTCTTCAGCGAAGGATTGGGCAAGTATATGGGGACCCCTATCACTTTCAACCTAGATCCCAAGGTGCCCCAATTCGTTTAAAGCCCAGAAGGGTCCCATTTGCTTTAAAGGAAAAAATTGATGCACAATTAGACAAATTAATAGCTCAAGGGGTTTTAGAGCCCACTGACCACTCCAGATGGGAGACACCCATAGTCACACCAGTCAAGACTGATGGGTCAGTAAGAATCTGTGGAGACTATAAGGGGACACTGAACCATGCGCTGCAGCAGAGCATATCCAGTTCCAGTGGTGCATCATCTGTTACATTCACTTGGCAGGGGTACAGTCTTTGCCAAATTGGATCTGGCCCAGGCATATCAACAACTAACAGTTGATGATGCCACTGCAGAGGCCCAAACCATTGTGACTCATAGAGGTGCTTTCAAATGTAAAGGTTACAATTTGGAGTAAGCGTGGCACCAGGCATCTTTCAAAGCCTTATGGAAAGAATGCTCCAAGGACTGCCAGGGGTAGTGCCTTACTTTGATGATGTGTTAATCTCTGCTGAAAATGACACTCAGTTACAAGAAAGACTCAGAGAAGTCCTTACCAGATTCAGGAAAGCGGGGTTAAAAGTCAAGGAAGAAAAATGCACTCTTAAAACTGACAAGGTTGAGTTCCTGGGCTACATGATTGACAAGCATGGCATCCACCCTACAGATGCCAAGGTTAAAGCAATCAAAGAAGCCCCTAGACCTAAATGCAAAACAGATTTGCAAGCTTTCCTTGGACTCATTAACTTTTATCACATGTTCCTACCTCAGAAGGCAACCATTGCTGAACCATTGCACAGATTACTTGATAAAAAGTCTGTTTGGGTCTGGGGCAGGAAGGAACAATCAGCATTTAACAGTATTAAAAGACTAATCACGTCTGATGCTGTACTGATACAGTTCTCTGAGAATTTGCCTGTTGTACTGACTTGTGATGCATCCCCTTTTGGAGTGGGGGGTTTGAGCCACAGGCTTCCCAGTGGGAGAGAAGCCCCTATTGCATTTTACTCTCGCACTTTGACCAAAGCAGAGAGGAATTACAGCCAATTGGACAAGGAGGCATTGGCAATTGTTGCAGCTGTTAAGAAATTTCATGAATATCTGTATGGGAGAACATTTACCATTGTTACAGATCACAAACCTTTGTTAGGCATTGTGGCAGGAGACAAGCCTACACCTACTATCCTGTCACCAAGAATGCTGAGGTGGACTGAATTTCTTGCTGCTTATTCATACAAACTTATCCACAAGCCTGGCAAGGACATTGGACATGCTGATGCACTGAGTCGTTGCCCACTTCCTTGCCACAAGGAGGACTTTGAACCTGAAACACACACCTTTTTCCTAGAAACTGTTGCCAAGCTTCCAGTTCATGCTGCTGAAATTGCCAGAGAGACTGCCAAAGACACTGTGTTGGCTCCTGTTATAGGCTGGATTAAGAAAGGTTGGCCTCTTCAAGATCTACCTCACCTTGCCCAACCTTTTAAGTCCAGGCAAACTGAATTATCTGTATTAAGAGGATGTATTTTGTGGGGTAACAGGGTGGTTATTCCTGCAAAACTGCAAAGAGAGGTTTTGGAAATGTTACATGAGGGTCATCCTGGTATTGTAAGGATGAAGGGATTGGCCAGGAGTTATGTATGGTGGCCAGGTATTGACAAAATGGTTGAAAACTGGGTTGCATCTTGTCCCAACTGTCAGGTAGTCAGGCCTGCCCCACCTCTCGCCCCACACAGGAATGGGAATGTCCTAGGGGCCCATGGTCCAGGATTCACATTGATTTTGCTGGCCCTACCAGAGGGCACACCTTTCTTATTATAGTAGATGCATATTCCAAATGGCTAGAGGTAATCCCATGGCATCCACCACAACTGATGCTGTCATCAAGCAGCTCAAAAACTTTTGTAACCCACGGGTTACCTGATGTTCTTGTCTCTGACAATGGCCCTCAATTTACATCCAACCTTTTGAATCCTATTTAGCACAACAGGGTATCAGACATGCCCTTACTGCCCCTGGGCACCCTTGACTAACGGCGGGCTGAACGCATGGTACGTTTTACCAAGGAGAAGCTTCAGCAACTGGGTCCTGGGGACATCACTGAGAAAGTTGAAAAACTTCTTAGTGTTCAGCACATCACTCCTAACCCATCTAATAACTTATCCCCAGCAGAGTTGTTGATGGGTAGGAAACTTAGGTCTTCCCTTGACCGCCTTCATCCCACTTGCACCCAACACACCACTAGATTCCACTTCCAAAGTTCGCACATTCAGTGTGGGTGATTCTGTTTATGCTAAGAACCTTATGGGTGAACCTTTGTGGATTCCTGCTGAGATAACTCAGATCACAGGCCCTCGTTCTTACAGGGTGCAAACAGAGGATGGACTCCTCTGGAGCAGGCACATTGATCAACTTAGATCCAGGTTCTCTCAGGAACATCGCACTTGTTCCTCTCTAGTTCCCTCACCTGATGTCAATTCTAGGGGAAGGGGAGGAACAGGAGGAAAATCAGCAAGCAAGAATCAACCCCATGTGTAACGAGCCATTACGACAGGAACCATTCCAAAACCTGTCACAATGCCAAAATCCATCCTTAGAAGTGGAAGATTGTACATCACTACCTGACTTGGGTGCTGACATTGGGCTGGAGATGGGTTGGGAGGAGAGACCAGATTCTAACAATCAAACAGGGTCTTCTTTCACAGGAAGTCCCAGTGGGAAATGTCAGCAGACACATTTCCTCTCTCACTGGGTGAGAATGTTAAAACTTCTGAACCACGAAGGTCTCAACGTACGCAAGAGCCCCACCTATTTAAAAGAATACATTAGATAGGTTGGGGTTTGGTATGGACTGAACCTAGTGGGGAGGGGTGTTATGTATGTAGGTTTGAATGTCATTGGTTTAGTTTGAATTGTTCTTGTAAAATGTCAAATAAGATTGGTTTAAAAAGTGCGGGAAAACCCTGCACTCTGATTGGCTGGCAACTACGGCTGCTGGCTATAAGAAGCAGCCATAGCCCAGCCAAGTCGGGTCCATTCAAGCTGTAGTCACTTAATAAACTCTTCACTGAAGCTCTTCGCGTCTGACTCTTCATGCAAACTTAACACATATTAAAAGACTTGGTGACAAAGGAGTTGCAGCTGAAGAGACTACTCAAGTACAGAAACAACATTATGGATTTTACGATTTTTCCTTGTGAACATTTGCGGTGACATTTGCACTGAATCTTTTTTTTTTAATGCACTGAAAATGCATCTAACGGTAAGTAGATTTGATTCTTTGCATTTTATGGATGTTGCCATTGTGAGATGAGTGAGACTGTTCTTGAATAGTTTCGGCCTGAAGTACTACATATGTATTAATTTAATTCAGATACAGGTAGTCCTCAACTTACAACAACTTTGTTTAGCAATCATTCAAAGTTACAACAGGACTAAAAAAATGACTTATAACCAATCCTTGCATTTAACAACCATTGCTGATCCCCACTGTTATATGCAATGCTCTCTATTTAGGACTGCCCTTGCATACCATCCGAAGGCTTCAGCTGGTGCAGAATGCGGCTGCATGGGTTGTGATGGGAGCTTCCCGGTACTCCCATGTTACACCCCTCCTGCGTGGCCTGCATTGGCTACCAGTTGCCCTCCGAGTGAGATTCAAGATTTTGGTACTGACATTCAAAGTCCTACAAGACATGGGTCCAGGTTATCTATGGGAGCGTCTACTGCCGGCATCAAATACCAACCGCCCTGTACGAGCACACAGGCAGGGACTCCTCGGGGTGCCGTCTGTGACCCAGTGTCATTTGGCGTTATCGCGGGGGATGGCCTACTCTGTGGTGGCTCCCACTCTGTGGAACCAACTACCTCTGGGGCTCTGCCTGGCCCCTGACCTCCGCACCTTCTGCCACGATTTAAAAACCTGGTTGTTTGAACAGGCTGTGCTGTGCTGACTCCTTGGGGAGGGGGGGGTTAATTTTTAAAACATAAATTATAAATGGGTTTTTACTTGATTTGGCTTGGTTAATTTTATTTTATTTTAAATAATTAACTTATTGTGCTGGTTTTAGCTGTGAGCTGCCCCGAGTCCTTTTTGGAGAGAGGGCGGCATACAAGTCAAATAAATAAATAAATAAATAAATAAATAAATAAATAAATAAATATGATCAAACATTGGGTATTTGGCAACTGGCATGTATTTATGGTGGTTGCAGTGTCCCAGGGTCATGTGATCACTATTTGTGGCTTTCCCAGCCTGCTTTCAACAAGAAAGCTCAATGGGGGAAGTCAGATTCATTTAATGACCATGTGAACTGCAGTGTTGCAGTTGTTGCTTTTCATAGGTATGCCTAGTAGGTAGCTTGCAACAGTGGAAGCACCCTAATGCCTCCCAATGTATTGTAGTGTGATTCTCATTATACCTAGCCAAGGGCAAATTGTGATCTAATACAGCAGGAGCACACCAAGATGAGAAAGGCTATGAGATAATAATCACTAATACCCATCTGTCAGAATATTCACGAACTGGCAGAGACATGGTAACAAGGTTAGTCAATGAATAGGCATGGGAACTGGGTCAGCCAATGAGGGCTGTTGTGGAAACAGAAACTTAAGAAAGGGCATCGCTTAGCCCTGTGCTCAGCTCTAAAAACGATACTAGTCTGGTCTTGTCTGCCTGCTGAACTGAAACTAAGAACTTACTTACAATCTCTCCTGTCTAACAGGTTGGAAGAATCTGCTGTTGGTATTGTAAATTTACAACATGTGTTATTATGTATATAAAGAAGTGAATAAATCCTACTGAATCAGTTATCTGTGTGTGCTTTCTGGATTTAATTATCTGCAACAAATTCTGATACCGCCTTTCATTAAATTTAATAGAAATAGACATAAAGAGTAAATGATGTTTCTCGAAAGAGATCAGTGGGGGGAGAGAGAGATTTCACAGTACAAATTTCATGAAGGCAGACTTCAGCTTTGTGTCCAGCATAATTTTGTTTACATGAAAATATAAATAAATAAACATTGGCCTTTGAACATCAAAGGAGAAAGGATCAAAACATCCTTTTAATACAGATGCTAGATTCATGCTTTGATTTTTTTTAAAAAAAAATCATTGTTACATGAAGTGCCCAGTATAAAACATAGAATGAGTTATTATAGACCTTCTCAATGAATGCATAAACCAGACTAAAGGGTAAGAATCTCAGCTATGCTCACATCAAAATAAAAATTAGATTCAGAGCTGAATGGCACAATTACCAAAACTACACAAAAGAACTGTGCTATGTTGGATGGTAGCACAACAGGTCAAATTTGATTGCTCCCCAGTTTAAGGAAAAAAACCCAACTTCAGAAAACTGTTGTGCCAATGCAGAGGCTGGGTATAACTGTTCCTTATATAATAGTGTATTTTGTATTATTTTAACTGTTAAGTTTGCATGAAGAGTCAGACGCGAGGAGTTCCAGCAAAGAGTTTATTAAGTGACTACAGCTCGAACAGACCCGTCCTGGCTTGGCTACGGCTGCTTCTTATAGCCTGCAGCCGTAGCTGCCAGCCAATGGGAGTGCAGGGTTTCTTCCCGCACTATTTAAACCAATACCATTTGACATTTTACAAGAACAGTTCAAATAAACCAATAACATTCAAACCTACATACATAACACCCCTCCCCACTAGGTTCAGTCCATACCAAACCCCAACCTATCTAATGTGTTCCTTTAAATAGGTGGGGCTCTTACGTGTACGTTGAGACCTTCGTGGTTCAGAAGTTTTAACGTTCTCACCAGTGAGAGGGAAATGTGTCTACTGACATTTCCTGTTGGGACTCCCTGAGGAAGAAGACCCTGTTAGACTGTTAGAATCTGGTCTCTCCTCCCAACCCATCTCCATTCCAATGTCAGCACCCAAGTCAGGTAGTGATGTGCAATCTTCCACTTCTAAGGATGGATCTTGGCTTTGTGACAGGGTTCGGGATGGTTCCTGTCGCAATGGCTCATTACACATGGGATTGATCCCTGTTTGCTGATTTTCCTCCTGTTCCCCTCCTTCCCCCTAGAAGAGACATCAGGTGAGGGACCTAGAGAGAGAGAGGGGCGATGTTCCTGAGGGAACCTGGATCTAAGTTGGTCAATGTGCCTGCTCCAGAGGAGGCCATCCTCCGTTTGTATCCTGTAAGAACGAGGGCCCGTGATGTGAGTTATTTCAGCAGGAATCCACAAAGGTTCACCTATAAGGTTCCTAGCATAGACAGAATCTCCCACACTAAAAGAACGAACTTTGGAAGTAGAATCCAGTGGTGCGTTGGGTGCGTAAGTGGGATGAAGGCGGTCAAGGGGAGACCTAAGTTTCCTGCCCATCAACAACTCTGCTGGGGACAAGTTATTTGATGGGCTAGGAGTGATGTTGAACACTAAGAAGTTTTTCAAGCTTCTCAGTGATGTCCCCAGGACCCAGCTGCTGAAGCTTCTCTGGTGAAGCGTACCATGCGTTCAGCCCAGCCATTGGCCGAAGGGTGCCCAGGGGCAATGAGGGCATGTCTGATGCCCTGTTGAGCTAGAAAGGATTCAAAAATGTTAGATGTGAATTGAGGGCCATTGTCAGAAACAAGGACATCTGGTAACCCATGGGTGACAAATAATTTTCTGAGCTGCTTGATGACAGCCTCAGTTGTAGTGGATGTCATGGGAATTACCTCTAGCCATTTAGAATATGCATCTACTAGCACTAGAAAAGTGTGCCCTCTTGTAGGCCTGCAAAATCAATGTGGATTCTAGACCATGGCCCCTAGGACATTCCCATTCCTGTGTGGGGGCGGAGGTGGGCAGGCCTGACTACCTGGCAATTGGGACAAGATGCTACCCAGTTTTCAACCATTTTGTCAATACCTGGCCACCATACATAACTCCTGGCCAAACCTTTCATCCTTACAATCCCAGGATGACCCTCATGTAACATTTCCAAAACCTCCCTTTGCAGTTTTGCAGGAATAACCACCCTGTTACCCCACAAAATACATCCTCTTAATACAGATAATTCAGTTTGCCTGGACTTAAAAGGTTGGGCAAGGTGAGGTAGATCTTGAAGAGGCCAACCTTTCTTAATCCAGCCCATAACAGGTGCTAATACAGCATCTTTGGTAGTTTCTCTGGCAATCTCAGCAGCATGGACTGGAAGCTTAGCCACGGTCTCCAGGAAAAAGGTGTGAGTTTCAAGTTCAAAGTCCTGCTTCTGGCAAGGTAGTGGGCAACGACTCAGTGCATCAGCATATCCAATGTCCTTGCCAGGCCTGTGAATCAGTTTGTATGAATAGGCTGCAAGAAATTCAGTCCACCTCAGCATTCTTGGTGACAGGATATTAGGTGTAGGTTTGTCTCCTGCCACAATGCCTAATAAAGGTTTGTGATCTGTAACAATGGTAAATGTTCTCCCATACAGATATTCATGAAATTTCTTAACAGTGCAACAACTGCTAAAGCCTCCTTGTCCAATTGGCTATAATTCCTCTCTGCTTTGGACAAAGTGCGAGAGTAAAATGCAATTGGGGCTTCCCTTCCATTGGGAAGCCTGTGACTCAACCCCCCCCCACTCCAAAAGGGGATGCATCACAAGTCAGAACAACAGGCAAATTCTCAGAGAATTGTATCAACACAGCATCAGACGTGATTAGTCTCTTAATACTGTTAAATGCTGACTGTTCCTTCCGCCCCCAGATCCAAACAGCTTTCTTATCAAGCAGGCGATGTAAGGGCTCAGCAATAGATGCTTTGTGAGGTAGAAACATGTGGTAAAGTTAATAAGTCCAAGGAAGGCTTGCAAATCTGCCTTGCATCGAGGTTTAGGGGCTTCCTTGATTGCTTTAACCTTGGCATCAGTAGGATGGATGCCATGCTTGTCAATCATATACCCCAGGAACTCAACTTTGTCTGTTTTGAGTTTACATTTGTCTTCCTTGACTTTTAAACCCGCTTTTCTGAATCTGGTAAGGACTTCTCTGAGTCTTTCTTGAAGCTGAGTGTCATTTCAGCAGAGATTAATACATCATCAAAATAAGGCACTACCCCTGGCAGTCCTTGCAACATTCTTTCCATAAGGCTTTGAAAAATGCCAGGTGCCACGCTTACTCCAAATTGTAGTCTTTACATTTGAAGGCACCTCTATGAGTCACAATTGTTTGTGCCTCTGCAGTGGCATCATCAGCTGTTAATTGTTGATATGCCTGAGCTAAGTCCAGTTTAGCAAATACTGTACCCCTGCCAAGGGAATGGAGCAGATGATGCACAACTGGTACAGGATATGCGCTCTGCTGCAGCGCATGGTTAAGTGTCCCCTTGTAGTCACCACAGATTCTCACTGACCCATCAGCCTTAACTGGTGTGACTATGGGTGTTTCCCATCTGGAGTGGTCAGTAGGCTCTAAAACCCCTTGAGCAATGAGCTTATCTAATTGTGCATCAATTTTTTCCTTTAAAGCAAATGGGACCCTCCTGGGCTTTAAACGAATTGGGGCACCTTGGGGTCTAGGCTGAAAGCAATAGGGGTCCCCATATACTTGCCCAGTCCTTCGCTGAAAACCTCTGGAAACTCAGACTTCAAGGACTCTTCCCAGTCAGAACTGCTCACGTGATGGATGCCAGTCACCTCGATGCCAAGTGGCTTGAACCACTCAAGTCCCAGCAAACTTGGGCATCCTTGTCCACGATGGTCAGGGGCAAACGTTTGGTGTGGCCTTTAAACTGCACGCTTGAAATCTCTCGCTCCAACTACTGGAATCTTGTTCCCTTGGTAGTCTTTGAGAGTCAGTGCTTGCTTCTGGAAATGCTTTTTCTGAATTTTGGGAAAGAGTCTGTGGATAGTGTCCCATGACACCATAGATAAATAAGAGCCTGAGTCCAGTTCCATTTGGCAAGGCCTTCCTTCAATAAACACCTTCACGTGTACTTTTCTGCTATTTAAGGGTGAAGAATGACCAATAGTGATTGTTTGGTGAGTTTCATTCTTGCCATTTGCTTCTAAATTTCGCCCCATTTTCAAGGAAATTGTTGGGCTTAAAGTCTCTATCAGGAAATTTCTTCCTAACTGGTGGAGTTCTGGATGATTTGCAGACTCTGGCTATGTGACCCGTTTCTCACAACGTAGGCAAATGGAGTCAAAGAACTTGCATTCAGTGCGGGGTGGCCCCCCCACAGCCTCTGCAATAGAACCCTTGCCTGTTTTTCCCAGAGTCTTTTCTTTTCTTCTCCATTCTGAGTTTAAAAATCCCTCCTCTGTCTCACTGCCATCAGAATCAGAGTCTATTTGTTCGCAATGAGCTGTTGTGGATTTTTCCCCATCAGAATGGCTTGAGGCCTGGCTTGAGGCCTTGTTAATCTTTTCATGGCCGCAGCTGAGGACTTGGTGGCTTCCGCTGAAACAGCTTCTTCAATAGCCTCTTTAAACGTGATCTTAGGTTTCATTAAAAGTTTGCTTTGTAAGACCTTATCTTTTAGGCCTAAAACAAACCGATCACGCATGGCCTCTTCTAAGTTAGTAAAGTCACAAACACCCCCAATGTCCCTTAAACTTGCCACGAAGTCATTAACATTCTCGCTATCCCTTGATCCCGATGGTAAAATTTGTGTCTCTTAATGAGGCACGATACTTGTGGGGCGTAATGGGCTCTTAAAAGTTTCTCTAAATTGGGCCATTCCATTACCTTCAGCTCTGCTGCTCCCGCCAACGCTTTGCCATTTTGAAGACTGCGGACCGAGTGCGTGAGAAAGACCGCCCTCTTCCATCTCTCGGGATGCGGAGATCGTTCCCCTCCAGGAACATGTGGAAACGATCCGCATACGATTCCCAGTCTTCCGTCGCCGGATCGAGCGGTGCTGGGGGTGTTCAGCGCAGCCATCTCGCTCAGTTGCTTGTTGTCGCGTCGTCTTCTCTTCAGGGAAATCCCATCCTCGTCGCCAGTGTTAAGTTTGCATGAAGAGTCAGACACGAGGAGTTCCAGCAAAGAGTTTATTAAGTGACTACAGCTCGAACAGACCCGTCCTGGCTTGGCTACGGCTGCTTCTTATAGCCTGCAGCCGTAGCTGCCAGCCAATGGGAGTGCAGGGTTTCTTCCCGCACTATTTAAACCAATACCATTTGACATTTTACAAGAACAGTTCAAATAAACAAATAACATTCAAACCTACATACATAACATTAACTATTAGTTTCTATCCTTCCTTTCTTAAGAGCATAAAGTGGAATGTGTAGTAGTTCTACCCCTGTTTTTTTTCAAACAAGACCATCCTGGGTTAATTTGGACTGACAGATACTGCAGGGTGCTGGCCTTACTTATTTTTGGTAAAAGAAAACTTCAACCCTACAGTTCGTTGCATAGCTAAACTGCTCATCTTCTAAGCTTCCATAAAAATCCTAGCCCATTGTATTAACTTCTGAGTAAGAACTCTTTGGTGAGGCAACATTGAACATTAAATTAGCTGTCTCTTGACTGAAAACGGGAAGGTTTTTAATATGCTTTAGCTGAATATATCTCATAGCTTGGCTTTGTTCACAAAGAACTGGGGGAAGGCAGGGAATAGGATACATAGTTCCATTTGCACACTTCACACACAAAGGCCAAAACACAAGGACAGAAAGTCCTGCTTGCAAGGGCCTCTGAAGTGAATATGTTGAGAGTGAATGCCTAAAGGACAATAATTGTCTATAGGGAGTCCTTCCCAAGCATTGAATACTCAACGCGTAAGCATCGGGAGTAGGACTATATTAGCCATGTGACAATGAGGACAAAGGCAACTTCTATTCCCTTTTCCACTCATTGACCCCCTCCATGTGTGTCAAATGGAAATAAAATTATTTATTCAATCAGAACATGTGTATAAAATGTAACAGAAGCATCTTTATTTACTTTTTGAACTGAGCAATCATTGGCAAGTGATCTAACTATTTAATGATGCCCAGTTTGCTGTGATAAAAGAAGGGGAAGCATATGCTTCTACTTCAACCTATCAAGTACCTTCTGCTTGTGGCTTTGAGAGATGAAGCTCGCAAAGGAAAGGAACAGTTTTATTCAACCGAAGCAGGTGACCTGCTGTTTTTGAGAAGGTAAGAATTTTGTCTGATCACCATTTGATCAGAATAAATTATCCTAGATGCATGTTTTTCTGACATAAACTTCAGGAGAATATTCTGATCAACAGTAAGCTTTGGAATAAAGCAATGGGAATCCTTTTTTTCTTAAACATTGTAATCATTGTCTTGCATCATTAAATGAGTAGAAAAAGAAATCTGGATTAGAAACGAATTCTGAGGTTTCCAGTTTCTTTTCGGCCAATCTCTTGTAACATGGAAGCTCTAAATGCATTTTTTAAAAGCGTGACTAAAATCATATTAGCATACCCTTGCATGCCTATATGCAATTTTATTCTTGCAGCATCATCTTCCAATTGATTCAATTAAGAGATAGCAATAGATCTAGATCACCTTGTGATCTTCATGGTTGGCTGGGGACTTCCACAGCTGTAGTCCAGAACCTTTGTGGTGTATCCCATTGATGCAAAAGCAGGAGAATTGCATTGCTACACCAGATTGAGTCCCTTACCCAAGAGCATCCTGCATCTGAAAACTCTAAGGAAGTGGTACAAAGTCTTGATGAATCAATTTTCTTAAGGTCATGCTGTACTCTTCAACATTTGATAGGAATGTATTCCTTTAGATTTGGTTGATCCCTATTTGTGACTTCCATAGACTGTAAGTTTGCATTTGATTTAATCCCCAGGATCAAATTGTGGTGCAAACTTAATGAAAGTTGACAAATGTGCACCCCTACTTCTATATTTAAAATGTATGAGGACCCAAGAGTAAAAGTGAAGTGCTTAAGGACATTTAACTAAAGAAATATCAGAAAGTAAAGGGTGAGACAATCTATGTGTTAGCTCCGACACGGTTTAATTCTTAAATAAATACACTGGTGCCCAGTTTAAGCAGCCTAAATTTCCATCCTCCTAAACATATTCATTCACTTTTATTCACTGACAACATGATACCCCCTGGCTCCTTTAGGCCTTAAAAAGAGCTTCGTGTGCCCTTTTATTTCATTGTAATTATATCAAGGACTTCATTGCAAACTATTCTGAGATCCTTGTAGTTTCCAAATATCCCGAGCTATAGAAGTGGCAAATAGAGGGGCATATCATCAAACAAGTTAAGGCTTTTAAATATTTAGGAGTGTTTTGTTCAAGGCTTTGGAGCCTGAAATACACATTGGGACTGTGTATCTTCAAAGGGTGCAGAGATCAGCCTCAGTTGTACAAGCTATTTTAATCAAGACACACAGTTCATTTCAGCTGCTGTTGTAATGCATAGCTAAAATGTATAGCTAAAGCTCTTGCTCGTTTATTGTATGGGACCGAATTAGGTCTCTGTAGCAAATTAGCAATATTAAAGAAAGTTCTTCATTTCTTGAGCAATATTTTCCATCTATTTTTATCTGTGTCACAAATAAAGGTGCTTCAGCAAGAAGCTGGAATTGCTAGAACTGATGCTGACCTTTGGATTATTATCTTTCATTTTTGGTTGCAATTATTACATAGTTCAGATGAACTGGCCCCTTTAACTATAAGAGATAACTTTGATTCCTTCTAGAAAAAAACCCAACAGCAATCAGTTTCTAATAATTTAAGTCAGTTCCCTGAACAAAATCACGGTTTTGGAATTCAGGACAGCCTCATCCTGGCCCGTTGAAATGGTCTTCCCACTGAAGCATTGAAAATAGGAACATCCTCCACCCCCACTTTTGTGAAATGATGGTGTCCGTGCGATGCAGGCGTACTGGACATTCACAGTTGGTTCTAAAGGGAGTCTCATTTATAGATGATTTCTTTCTCCTTTCTAAATTTCCAAGGCATTCTGACTTATTTTATGTACATTATTTAGTGGATAGCAAAGACAATTCTGTATCCTTAAGGTTGCGAAGTCCTATTTCACTGCATGTAAATTTCATATCACCCTCATCTGCAATCGCTAACAATTATGTTATGTGTTCCTTCTGCACATTTTAAAAAGCTGTTCAACTTGGGGAGCATCATTCAGCACATTTTTTGAAAATTGAATCTACCAAATTGTATGCCATGTGAAAGATGGCTTCATATTGCCTGCCCTGAATGTTACTAATGATCGTATGCATTAAAATCCCCAAATCCTTTCTAGTGTTATCTACCAAGCCAGAGGTGCACAACCTATTTTCAGCAAAGGGCCACTCTAGGACTTTCAAAGTCCTGTTCCAAAAAATAGTCAATACGACAAGATGGAACCTAAGCTTGATTTCATTTTCATTTTCATTGCAATTAAATAGTTATTATGTTTACTCCCCAATCATACATTTTATAATTTACCTTCCTATTACACTATGGTAATAGGAAGGTACACATGGTAACCTAAAACAATTTTTAGGAGTTTCAGAATTGTGCTTAAATTGTAGTTATATACAATCTCATGTCTCAACTGTGCACCGATGTAATAGGTAAAGGACAACAGCTACAACCTTCACAGTTGTGAAGGCCAGCTGTGAATGATGGGGCAATCCAGCTTATTTCCATCCATCTTTCCTTGGGACATGCTAGATAAAAGCAGTAAAGGTTTCTAAAGAAGTTAGATTGGAAATGGAGCAATTATCCCAACCAATTTAGAGGTTTGAACATGGAGTCCAATCAGAACTGGCATTGACTTACTACTTTCATTGGAATTTGACTTTAGCATGTTCCTTTCTATTATTTTGTCCTGAATACCTTGGTTCAATTTACCTCACACTGTTGACAAGAATCTCAGGTAATTTGTCAGCTCGCCACAAAGCCATTTTCCTGCTTTGTATATGCATGACAATCAAATCTATTTTTTAAGGCACTGCTTTTAGAGCTCATTCCAGACATAGTGGGACATACGAGTGATGTCCACTTCTTCTTTTACCCCCGCCCCTCAAAATAGCCCAGATTAGTTTTAGTTGAATGAGTTTAATGTAGGTGCTGGGTGAGTGATTTGTAATGTTTATAAGGGGGTGTTTCTATAGTCACTGACCTGTCTTCAGGTCCTCTATATTCCAAGCAAAGGAACAATGTGCCAGCACTGAAATAGAGAAGTTATTTCATACGAGTGGAAGATCACCATACTGTCTTGGCTCAACCCACAGAATTTAACTTTTTAAAAAGCTGGCAACTGTACAGAAACCAAACTCACAACACCAATATCAGGAGCTGATTCTCTGATGCTCAGTCCTAATAATGAAAAAAATAGATAACAGCTACAGACTTTGCTTTGTCTCTAAGAAGCCATCAGGGCTGGTATCTACTCAGGCATCTTGGGGACAACTACTGAGATCTTACTACCTAACCTTGAGCCTTTGCTAATGCTTTCCCTGAGCTGCCTTAAGGTGTACCTTCTCCTTTCTAAGCAGATCTTAGCCATTGGGCCTAGCTCACAGGTGTCAAACTCACGGCGTCACGTTGCCATCACGTGAAATTTCATGACATTCGCAGAGCTGGGGTGAATGTGGGCTTCACCTGATGCATCCAGCCCATGGGCCACCAGTTTGACACCTGTGACCTAGCTGCTAAGACTAGTTTCTCATAAGATTCCCAATAAGACAATGCTAGAGATTAAAATGGTAGCATGACTCCAAATCAGGTGTTATTTTGGAGCATACCTGTCCATTACCAGGTAAGGTGCTGGAGTGTCCCATAGGAGAGATGGTCCAGTAAGTCCCCTCCCAACAGAACCCATGAGAATCAAGATTTCATCTACATGAGCCATGGTGGCGCAATGGTTAGAGTGCAGTACTGCAGGCTACTTCTGCTGACTGCCGGCTGCCTGCAATCTGGCAGTTCAAATCTCACCAGGTTCAAGGTTGACTCAGCCTTCCATCCTTCCGAGGTGGGTAAAATGAGGAGCCAGATGGTTGGGGGCAATATGCTGACTCTGTAAACTGCTTAGAGAGGGCTGTAAAGCACTGTGGAGCGTTATGTAAACTTAAGTGCTATTGCTATTGCTACATAATTCTCTTTTTGTTGGGGATATTAACTAGTAGATCTGAATTGTTTTATGTTATTCCCTCCTCCCATTTCTTCTTCTTCTCTGCTCAGCATCATTACAGGTGGGTTGCCAATGACAGCCTTGCTAATTAAAATCTTGGCACAGCATATCAAATAGGGAGCTCTCCGGTAAGGTTAGGAAAATGCAGCGACTGAGGGACAGGAATTAATCTGATTTATCCAGAACAATGGATCAAAAGAGAGCTTTCAGGAAAAACAAAGCAGAGAAGAAGGAGATGGGCCTGCTGGAGACCAGGTTAAAATGTACTAGCTGCTCTCTGATCTATTTATCAGAAAAGTGCCCTTGCAAAAAGAAAAGAAAAAAATTGTGTCAGTCCAATTAAAAAGGATGTATCTGGCTCATCCCTCTCCCAAGCCGTTTGACCCGCTTTGCATTTAAAGCTGCAGAGTCCTCATAGAGAATTTGCCTGCCTCTTTGAACCTCGGTTCTGTTATTTCTTTTTTGCCAATGTGATGAATCCCTTCTAACATTTCAGCTGGAGAAACTAATTTAAATATGGCGGGTGCATAATGAAATTCAGTATGATTCCGCCAATGACCTCAGCATTCCACTTGTTCAACCACCACATCTTTCTTTGGATGGTGGGGGGTGGGTGGAAATGTGGGGTCTTCTTTCCAGAGAACCATAATTCTTTTGTATCAGGCTGCAAACACAGAATCCATGATGGAGTGACTACCCAACAGCCTGGTGACAATCCAGGCAGAGCGCCAATCAAGCCAAGGTGTTTATTCTTGTTATTATTATTGTGACCATTCCTTTTCAGTTTACGCTGGGAAGATACAGTAATAGAAAGACACCATCTGATTACTTCTCTAAGTAAAGCCTTTCCCCCATAGTATAACTTTACCAATTAAATGTTGTTGTTCAGTCGCTAAGTCATGTCTGATTCTTTGCAACCCCATGGACCATAGCACACCGTGCTTCCTTGCTCTCCACTATCTTTGGGAGTGTGCCCAAGTTCATGTCCATTGCATCAATGGCACTATCTAATTATCTCATGCAAGGGACGTGGTGGCTCAGTGGCTAAGATGCTGAGTTTGTAGAGCAGAAAGGTCAGCAGTTTGGCAGTTCGAATCCCTACCACCGCATAATGGAGTGAGCTCCCGTTACTTGTCCCAGCTTCTGCCAACCTAGCAGTTCAAAAGCATGTAAAAATGTAAATAGAAAAATAGGGACCACTTTGGTGGGAAGGTAACAGCGTTCCATCTGGCGTTTAGTCATGCCAGCCACATGACCATGGAGACATCTTCAGAAAGCGCTGACTCTTCGGCTTTGTAACAGAGATGAGCACTGTCCCCTAGAGCCAAAAATCATCTCATCCTCTGATGCTGTCCTCTTTTCCTTTTGCCTTCAAGCTTTCCCAACTTCAGGGTCTTTTCCGATAAGTCCTCTCCTCTCATTAGGCAGCCAAAATATTTGAGCTTCAGCTTCAGTTTCTGTCCTTCCAAACAAGAGCCAGAGTTAGGATTGACTGATCTGATCTCCTTGAGGTCCAAGGGATTCTCAAGAATTTTCTCCAGCTCAATTCGACAGCAGCCAATTAAATACCCCCATCCAAAGCTGTTTTTGATCCCATAAGGCAAAACATGCAACCTGCAGCTTTGGTTGATCTTACCTGAATCCACAGGATTGGACGCCCATAGAAAATGACAGTGCTATACAGGTTGTCCTTGACTTATAACCACAGCTGAATCCAAAATGTCCATTGTTAAGCAAAGCAGTTGTTAAGTAAGCTTTGCCCCCATTTTATGACCTGTTTTGCCAATTGTTAAACAAATCACTCCAATAGTTAAGTGAATCCCGTGGTCTTTAAGCAAATCCGGCTTCTCCCGTTGATTTGGTTTGTCAGAAGCCAGCAGGGAAGCTCACAAAAAGTAATGACATGACCCCAGGACACACACCAGTTGCCGAGCATCCAAATTTTTGTCACATGGCCACGGGAATTCTGCAACAGTTATAACAGAGGTGGTGTTCAGCAGGTTCTGACCAGTTCTGGAGAACCGGTAGCGGAAATTTTGAAGAACCGGCAAATCCCACCTGTGACTGGCCCTGCCCCCATCTATTCTCTGCCTCCCAAGTCCTAGCTGATTGGCTGGGTCTTCTTTTGTTGCCCTGCACAGGAGAATGGAGCTGGAAAACAGGTTAGTGGGGTGGGGAGGGAATGGGGATTTTACAGCATCCTTCCCCTGCCTTGCCCACCAAGCCATGCCCACCACACCCACCACACCACACCACACCCACCAAGCCACACTCACAGAACTGGTAGTAAAAGTTTTTGAATCCCACCACTGAGTTGTAAGTGTGAAAGCTGGTGGTAAGTCACTTTTTTTTCAGTGCCATTTTAACTTCGAATGGAAATAGTTGTAAGTTAAGGACTATCTGTAGTTTAAAAAAAAAAACTAGAAGAAAGTAATTGTAACCCCCTCCCCATATTGTGTTGACCAGAAAGCTACATCGTTGAGCCCATGAGGCCATCAAGTAAGCTCATTTGAAGGACATTTGATCCATATGCTTGTTTGGCAATCCAGATTAAATCTGGCTGCATCTGGGACAGATTTTTTCCAAACATATCTTGGCCAGAGGATCATTTAGTGAGGAAAGAGTTAAAGTCCTTTTTCTGCCCAGCAGTTTTCCCTTATAAATGATTTTCCCACGTTAGAACTTAACTCCCTGTTTCTATATCAGCTTGGAAGCCATCTGCTTCCCTGGAATAGCCACAGCAATATTACTACAGGGAATGGTGCAGATGAGCCATCAGGGCACAAAGGGCAACATGGTGGCTGTTTGTGTCAGTGCATGTGTGCATTTGATGTATTAGTGAGTTAGGATGTATTTTTCCCTATTGCCTGCCCCAACAGTCATTTGCTGGAGGAAAGAAAACCAACATATTAAAAAAAAACACGGGCATCCTAAAGCTTTTCCCCAGTACAAAATAAAATCAGAATAGGTGTTTTGATTGATCTGCCAGGAGAAACCAGAAATAAATCAGAGTTAAACTCAGGCATCTAATTTAAATTAAGTTTCAACAAAGCCAATCAAATGGAGCGGCTAAATCATATTTATGATGTCTTCTTGAAGCACAAATTTTTAACAAGATTTAAAATTCTTTCTAAGCTATAATTTGTCACCGTGCTGAGCCAACTGATCTCCCCCTCCCCTTCATTTGCAGAATTAGTCCTGTAAGCACCACTGCAGCCATTCTCATTCACGCACCATCAAATAAGGTGTTAATTTTAAAAATACCACCAAGGAGTAGATTTAAGCATCAGTGGTGTGAATTTCATTTTGTGCACTATAAGACTTGTTGCCAGACATTGATAATGAGTTCAGGGCTTGTACAATTACAACCACAGAGTAAAATGTTATCTGCAGGTATGGCGGCTGTAAAGTAAGGGCCACATTTTCCTTCCAAAAAGAAGCAGCCAAGACAAAGGAATTGTTTCTCCCCTTAATATCTCAGGATATTAAGTTGTTTTTGTTGTTGTTGTTGTTGTTGTTATTATTATTATTTTGTCCAGCATGTTTTAGATAGCAGATATAATTGGAAACATGATTAAGAGTACATGAAATGTGTTAAGTTTGCATGAAGAGTCAGATGCAGAGTGCTTCAGTGAAGAATTTATTCGTGACTACAGCTCATAACAGACCCGACTTGGCTGGGCTGCGGCTGCTACTTATAGCCAGCAGCCGCAGTTACCAGCCAATCAGAGTGCAGGGTTTTTCCCGCACTTTTTAAACCAATCATTTCTGACATTTTACAAGAACAGTTCAAACTAAACCAATGACATTCAAACCTACCTACATAACACCCCTCCCCACTAGGTTCAGTCCATACTCAAACCCCAACCTATCTAATGTATTCTTTTAAATAGGTGGGGCTCTTACGTGCTGAGACCTTCGTGGTTCAGAAGTTTTAATGTTCTCACCCAGTGAGAGAGGAAATGTGTCTGTTGACATTTCCCTACTTGGGCTTCCAGTGAAACAAGACCCTGTTTGATTGTTACAATCTGGTCTCTCCTCCCAACCCATCTCCAAACCAATGTCAGCACCCAAGTCAGGTAGTGATGTGCAATCTTCCAATTGTAAGAATGGATTTTGGCATTGTAACAGGTTTTGGGATGGTTCCTGTCGTAATGGCTCATTACACATGAGGTTGATTCTTGTTTGCTGATTATCCTCATGTTCCTCCCCCTCCCCCCTAGAAAAGGCATTAGGTATGGGAACTAGAGAGGAACAATTGCGATGTTCCTGAAGTAATCTGGATGTAAGCTGATCAATGTGCCTGCTCCAGAGGAGTCCATCCTCTGTTTCTACCCTGTAAGAACGAGGGCCTGTGATTTGAGTTATTTCAGCAGGAATCCATGAAGGTTCACCCATAAGGTTCTTAGCATAAACAGAATCACCCACACTGAACGCAAGAACTTTGCTAGTGGAATCAAGTGGGTGTAAGTGGATGAAGGCGGTTAAGGGGAGACCTAAGTTTCCTACCCATCAACAACTCTGCTGGGGATAAGTTAGTTGATGGGTTAGGAGTGATGTGCTGAACACTAAGAAGTTTTTCAACTTTCTCAGTGATGTCCCCAGGACCCAATTGCTTTTCCTTGGTAAAATGTACCATTCGTTCAGCCCGGCCGTTAGCTGAAGGGTGCCCAGGGGCTGTCAGGACATGTCTGATACCCAGTTGTGCTAGATAGGATTCAAAAAGGTTGGATGTAATTGAGGGCCATTGTCAGAGACAAGAACATCAAGTAACCCGTGGGTTACAAAAAGCTTTTTAAGCTGCTTGACAACAGCATCAGTTGTGGTGGATGCCATAGGGATGACCTCTAACCATTTGGAATATGCATCTACTATAATAAGCAAGGTGTGCCCTCTGGTAGGGCCAGCGAAATCAATGTGAATCCTAGACCATGGGCCCCTAGGACATTCCCATTCCTGTGTGGGGGCGTGAGGTGGAGCAGGCCTGACTACTTGACAGTTGGGACAAGATGCAACCCAGTTTTCAATCATTTTGTCAATACCTGGCCACCATACATAACTCCTGGCCAATCCCTTCATCCTTACAATACCAGGAGATGTAACATGTTCCAAAACCTCTCTTTGCAGTTTTGCAGGAATAACCACCCTGTTACCCCACAAAATACATCCTCTTAATACAGATAATTCAGTTTGCCTGGACTTAAAAGGTTGGGCAAGGTGAGGTAGATCTTGAAGAGGCCAACCTTTCTTAATCCAGCCTATAACAGGAGCCAACACAGTGTCTTGGGCAGTCTCTCTGGCAATTTCAGCAGCATGAACTGGAAGCTTGGCAACAGTTTCTAGAAAAAAGGTGTGCGCCTCAAGTTCACAGTCCTCAGTGTGAAACGGAAGTGGGCAATGACTCAGTGCATCAGCATGGCCAATGTCTTTGCCAGGCTTGTGGATGAGCTTGTATGAATAAGCAGCAAAAAATTCAGTCCACCTCAGCATTCTTGGTGACAGGATAGTAGGTGTAGGTTTGTCTCCTGCCACAATGCCTAACAAAGGTTTGTGATCTGTGACAATGGTAAATGTTCTCCCATATAGATACTCATGAAATTTCTTGACAGCTGCAACAATTGCCAGTGCTTCCTTGTCCAATTGGCTGTAATTCCTCTCTGCTTTGGTCAAAGTGTGAGAGTAAAATGCAATAGGGGCTTCCCTCCCGCTGGGAAGCCTGTGGCTCAAACCACCCCCACTCCAAAAGGGGATGCATCACAAGTCAGTACAACAGGCAAATTCTCAGAGAACTGTATCAGTACAGCATCAGACGTGATTAGTCTTTTAATATTGTTGAATGCTGATTGTTCCTTCCTGCCCCACACCCAAACAGATTTTTTGTCCAATAATCTGTGTAATGGTTCTGCAATGGTTGCCTTCTGAGATAGGAACATGTGATAAAAGTTAATAAGTCCAAGGAAGGCTTGCAAGTCTGTTTTGCATTTTGGTCTAGGGGCTTCTTTGATTGCTTGAACCTTGGCATCTGTAGGGTGGATGCCATGCTTGTCAATCATATAGCCCAAGAACTCAACCTTGTCAGTTCTAAGAGTGCATTTTTCTTCCTTGACTTTTAACCCTGCTTTCTTGAATCTGGTAAGGACTTCTCTGAGTCTCTCTTGTAACTGAGTGTCATTTTCAGCAGAGAATAACACATCATCAAAGTAAGGTACTACCCCTGGCAGTCCTTGGAGCATCCTTTCCATAAGGCTTTGGAAGATGCCTGGTGCCACGCTTACTCCAAACTGTAACCTTTTACATTTGAAGGCACCTCTATGAGTCACAATGGTTTGGGCCTCTGCAGTGGCATCATCAACTGGCAGACTGTGCCTGGCAAAGACTGCCAAGTGAATGTAATAAATGATGCACCACTGGAACTGGATATGTGCTCTGCTGAAGCGCATGGTTCAATGTCCCCTTATAGTCTCCACAGATTCTTACTGACCCATCAGTCTTGACTGGTGTGACTATGGGTGTCTCCCATCTGAGTGGTCAGTGGGCTCTAAAACTCCTTGAGCTATTAGTTTATCTAATTGTGCATCAATTTTTTCCTTTAAAGCAAATGGGACCCTTCTGGGCTTTAAACGAATTGGGGGCACCTTGGGATCTAGGTTGAAAGTGATAGGGGTCCCCATATACTTGCCCAATCTGTCGCTGAAGACCTCTGGAAACTCAGACTTCAAGCCCTCCTCCCATTCAGTGTTGCTCACGTGATTGATGCCAGTCACCTCGATGCCTAGTGGATTGAACCACTTAAGTCCCAGCAAGCTTGGGTGGTCCTTGTCCACAATGGTCAGGGGCAAAGGTTTGGTGTGGCCTTTGAACTTCACGTTGAAATCTCTTGTTCCAACTACTGGAATCTTGTTCCCTTGGTAGTCTTTAAGAGTCAGTGCTTGCTTCTGGAAATGTTTCTTCTGAATGTTAGGAAGTAGCCTGTGAATAGTGTCCCATGACACCATAGATAAATAGGAGCCTGAGTCCACTTCCATTTGGCAAGGCCTTCCTTCAATTAGTACCTTCACATGTACTTTTCTGCTTCTCAAGGGTGAAGAATGACCAATGGTGACTGTTTGATGAGATTCATTCTTCCCATTTGCTTCTGTGTTGCGCCCCATTTTCTCACTGAAGTTGTTAGGCTTGAATTCTTTGTCAGGAAACTGCCTTCTGTGTGGTGGAGTTCTGGATGATTTGCAGACTCTTGCTAGATGACCTCTTTTTTCACAACGGAGGCAGATGCTATCAACAAACTTGCATTCAGTGTGGGGGTGGCTTCCCCCACAACCTCTGCAGTAAAAATGTTGCCTCTTTCTTCCCAGGTCTTTCTTTTCTGCTCCATTCTGAGTCTATAAATTCTTTCCTCCACCTCACTACTGTCTGACTCAGAATTTATTTGCTTGCAATGAGTTGTTGTGGACTTTTCCACATCAGGATGGCTTGAGGCCTTGTTAATTTTCTTCATGGCTGCTGCTGAGGACTTGGTAGCTTCTGCTGAGGAGGCCTCTTCTATGGCTTCCTTCAACATGATCTTAGGTTTTAATAATAATTTGCTCTGAAGTGCCTTGTCTTTGGGGCCTAGAACAAATCGATCACGCATGGCCTCTTCCAAGTTGTTAAACTCGCATGCACCCCCAATGTCTCTTAAACTTGCCACGAAGCCGTTTACGTTTTCGCTTTCCCCTTGATCATGATGGTAAAACTCGTGTCTCTTAATGAGGCCCAATACCTTTGGGGCGTAATGGGCTCTTAAAAGCTTTTCTAAGTCAGGCCAGTCCATTACCTTCACGTCTGCAGCTCCCGCCAATGCCTTCGCCATCTTGAAAACTGCCGGACCGCAGTGCATGAGAAAGACAGCCCTCTTCCTCTTCTCGGAAATGTCAGCAAGATCGTTGCCCTCCAAATACATTTGGAACCGATCCACATACGAGTCCCAGTCTTCTGCTGTCAGATCGAACGGGGCTGGGGGGTTGTTCAGCACAGCCATCTCTCTTAGCTTGTTTTCCGCGTCGTCTTCTCTTCAGGAAGGATCCCACCTTCGTCGCCAGTTTTAAGTTTGCATGAAGAGTCAGATGCGGAGTGCTTCAGTGAAGAGTTTATTAGTGACTACAGCTCATAACAGTCCCGACTTGGCTGGGCTGCGGCTGCTACTTATAGCCAGGGGGCTATAACAGGGGGCATTGGGACAGGGATGGTAGGCGCATTGATGCTCTTATGCGTGCCCCTTACAGACCTCTTAGGAATGGGGTGAGCTAACAGTACACAGTCTAAGGTTAAAGTTTTGGGGGTTTGGGGAAGAGACCACAGAGTCAGGTGTCAGCTTTGGAACCCATCTTGAGATTCGATGCTCCCACGCTGCCACAAGCCTGAGAAAGTGGGGGAGGGATTCAACTGAGTATCTCTAAGTAGACAAAATAAAATTCTTTTGCTAGTTCAAGGTCATGTTCTGACCCAAACCCTTTTCCAACAAAACAAAGGGAAGAGAAACCGTTTAATGATTCTTACGAATCCCCAGTTAAAAGGCTGCTGCAAACTAATTAACTTTGATAAGCACAAGCCTCACCAAAACTGTGCGAGACTGCTAAGAATCACAGATAAGAAATATTTCACAACAAAAGAGTCTTCAAATACCAACTAAGATACTGCAATGTCCACAAGGCTTGAGTTTCAAAACGTCTTTGCTTCCTGCAAAGAACGTCCGATTCACAGTTGGCTTTTATCTTCTTGAAGGAGGGGCCATTACCTTGCAGCCTTACTCACGAGTCGCCCATGCTGTTGCAACTGCTCTTTCCTGTGAGCAACCCTGCACGCACATGCATTTGGCACAGGCTCCTGGGGAACCCCCTCATCGCTGCTGCCAGCCCCCACAATCTGTAAAGGCAGCAGTCCACTCCCTAATGGTCCTGGCCCCTCATCTGAGTCCTCGCTCTCCTCAGCCATCCGCACCTGCTGCCGGCTAACCACAACAGGTCATTGAGGATGGCGCAGAATCAAATAAGAATCTTACTTTAGGACAGATCATGATTGGGCCATGTGATGTGATGACGGCCAAGAGGGGGTGGATTTGCAGTTTTGAATATTGCAAGGAAGCCTGAAACTTTCAGATTCGAGATTCCACAGATGTGCCAGTTACTATCCAAATAAAGCAATCTTTGAGAAATGTCTGTCTCGGAGTTATTGGTTGGAAAGGAGGGTTGCTGGAACGCTGACATCAGGTAGTGCATTCCAGCATTGACAGGGAATGTAGGCAGAGAGACAGACACCCTCCCCGCAACCCCCAAAGCAGGATTTGGAGCTCCGTGTGGCAGAATGAGCAAGGAAGGACTTAACACTTCTTTAAAGTAAGAAAAGTGATCCAAAACACCATCTATAGAAAGAGAGCTTTATAGTATGAATTCCCAAGCTAAAATGATTTGGCAGCATCCATTGTCATCAAGTGTGTTCTCCAGCAGACTGATTAAGGACTGGGAATTACAGTCTTTACACCCCAAAGATAAAGCACCCAGACATAAGCTGAGCAACGCGGTATATGCAACACAATGCAGTGAGCCATGTGCAGAGCTGTACATTGGGGAAACAAAACAACCACTTCATAAGCGCATAGCACAACATAAGAGAACAAACCCATCAGTCCATCTGCATTTAAAAGACACAGGGACACTCTTTTGAAGACACCGAAGTCCACATTTTGGACATAGAGGACCACTGGTTTGAAAGAGGGGGTCAAAGAGGCCATCTATGTCAAAATTGAACAGTTGTTTCTCAACAGAGAGTGAGGGAGACAATGTCATCCATCTCCACCCTACAACACCATCCTTACAGCAGTTCCAAGAAGACTCCACACCCATTTGCACTACTCAGGTGACCCTGAGGATACAGATAAATCTTTAAGTGGCCTCAACGACTCTATAAAAGAATGCAAATGACCAGCTGAATGCAAGGAATATAATTCCTTCCATTCTCCACCATCCAGTCAGAGCTGAAGAAGCTTCTTGGATAAGAAGTGAAATGTCTTTAAAGAAGAAAAACCAAAAAGTCCAGTCGCCTCTTGAAAAAGCATCTTTGGTTCAACCATGACCTGGATGACTGAGAATCTCCATAGACATTTAGAGTCTTTACAGTTTACAAAGCAAGTGGTGGCCATGTGTTGGATTACAACGCCCATCTACTCAGACTTCACAAACTGAGTGGAGTTTGAACGGACTGAGTGGAGTTTGAATGGCACCCACCTGGAGGGTCATTTGTTCCCCACCTGAGACATAAAGTTTTTCGTTCCATGGCAGAATGCTTAGAATTCCCTTTTAGAATTTAGAATGTGTTCTTTTTGGAATTGTTTAAAAATTCTGATTGAAGACTCCCATAGCCTGCCACTGGGTTTTTAAGCAGTACCATGACATGATGTGGTACCTGTGGTATATTTACAGTAACTCAGTGTGTTACATAAGTATAGCCATCATGGTTTGTAAACCATAATTTATAATGTAACGTATTGGACAAGTCCCACCAAATGTGGCTTGTTGGATTAATAATGATTCAAGAAATGATGGCTTTAATGCAATGTCAAATCAGCTGCATGGCATGTTATATAACAGCCTAATGTATGTACTAATTAAATGGGTGCAGTTGAACCATGTTTGCATATGAATTAGAATTAGAATTCTTTTATTGGCCAAGTGTGATTGGACACACAAGGAAATTGTCTTGGTGCAAATGCTCTCAGTGTACATAAAAGAAAAGATACATTTGTCAAGAATCAAGAATCATAAGGTACAACACTTAATAATAGTCATAGGGTACAAATAGGCAATCAAATCATACTAGAAAACAGTCCATATAAAGCAACAAAGCTACAGTCATATAGTCATAAGTGGGAGGGGAATGGGTGATAAGGAGTGATGAGAAGATTAATAGTAATAGTAGTGCAGACTTTGTAAATAGTTGGACAGTGTTGAGGGAATTATTTGTTTATCTTTCAACCTTTAACGTTTTTGTTATGAGAGGCAAGTTTATTATCATAAGTGTGTGATAAATAACAATTTCTCCTTTGAACTTTTACTCTTTTGCAGCTAAGTAGCTGATAGAGCTGCTTACCTTCAAGTAGTTGATACTTACCTTCAAGTAGTTGTGGATGCTCCAACACTGGAAGCTTTTAAGACTGGACAACCACTTGTCTGAAATGGTATAGGTAGGGGTGGGATTCTTCCAGTTCGGACCGGTTCGGGAGAACCCCTAGTTCCAATGATCAGCTGGCTCTGAATCAGTTCACTCCAACGAGCATGTGGAACACCCACCCCTGCTCTTTCCTGTGCTTTATTTCATTTTTTAAAGAGCGCAGCTGATTCATGTGGCAGACCAGTTTGCTGCGCCTCAGCTGTTTTATTCACAGGGGCTGCAGTTGAAGGTAAGTATTAGAGCTGAAAATGGGCTTTTTTTAAATGCGGAGTGCGCACGTGCTTACAAAACCAGTTGTTACACTGGTTGATTCAACTGGTGTAACAACCAGTTTGGTGAGCGCGCATGCACGCACACCAAATGCACAGTCCATGCGTGCTCTCTGCATTTTAAAAAGCCCATTTTTCAGCTCTAATACTTACCTTCAACTGCAGCTCCTGTGAATAAAACAGCTGAGGCACGGCAAACCGCCCTGCCATGCAAATCAGGTACAGGAAAGAGCAGGGTTGGATGGCAGGGGCCCACATGCTCTTTGGAGTGAACCGGTTTGGAACCAGCTGATCATTGGAGCTAGGGGTTCACCCGAACTGGTCTGAACCAGGAGAATCCAACCCCTGGTATAGGGGGTTGAGCAAGGGGCTGGACTAGAAGTCCTCCAAGGTCCCTTCCAGCTCTATTCTGATTGATTGAAAGTAATCAGCAGGGCTAGGCTGGAGGATAAGGACTGGGCATCTCACTCCATCTCTAAGATCAATAGCACTTTCCATTTTCAAAAGGCTTCTAGCTAATTAAATTAATCAAGTGACAGCACTGTGATAGCAGTCCTAGTTCAAACATTAGCATTTTTGCTTAAAGCTTACCTACAGTGGCCATTCTGGACCACCATTAAACTTTACACCAATGTTCTCAAAACTGGTAATGGTACCATTCAAACAAGCCATGTTTTATCTACATACGTGGAGGACGCACGTATGTAAATCCTTTCTCTCTTCTTTCTGCCCATCACTACTCCTATATTTAGAAGGATAAATATATCCTTCACATATTGGCAAAATTTTTAAGATTTTACCCTTATCTACAAATCTAAACAGGGTACAGACAAGTAAATTGTGAGCTCAAGAAGTATGAAGAGATTCAATTTTTCATTTTTCAAAAACAAATTTGAATTTCCTCATAAAATAGAACACCCATGAACCATGGTGGCGCAGTGGTCAGAATGTAGTATTGCAGGCTAATTCTGCCAACTGCCTGTAGTTCGATTCTCACCGGCTCAAGGTTGACTCAGCATTCCATCCTTCCAAGTTCAGTAAAATGAAGACCCAGATCTTTGGAGCCAATATGCTGACCAGCAGTGGGATCCTACCTGTTCCACTACCGGTTCAGTGATTCCACAGACACACACGCACACCTAACATGCATGCACAGCTTTCCACACACCAGCTGAGACCTGCAGCACCAATCAGCTGAGAGGATAATTGCAAGATAATTGCTGAGAGGATAAAGAAGAGAAAAGCTCCTCTCAGCTGATCGTCGGAGGCTTTTTTTACTACCTGTTCAGCCCAACTGGTAGCAATTTTTGCTACCAGTTCGGTTGAACCAGGCTGAACTGGTAGCATACCACCACTGATGCTGACTCTGTAAACTACTTAGAGGAGGTGTAAAGCACTAATGGAGCAATATATAAGTCTAAGTGCTATTGCTATAATCAGCTATGGTCAGGCTGTTACATTAAATTACCCTCTCTCTTTTTCTTTGTCCACTAACTCATCTTCCTGAACTCCATGGAAGTATCTGGTTGATTTTCAACAAAACTTCATCCCAATGGGCACAGCCCTCTAAGGAACCAGCAGAAGAAATTTGAGGTTTAAGAAAGTTCTGTCAATGTGAAATGGAGCCATTTGTCCCTGTCCTTGCTACCTCACTTCTACACAAACACCTCTACATCCTTGCTTCAGAATGTCCAAGGTGAACAGGAGGAGGATTCTGGGGCTTACTAACTTGCTAGTTCAGTACCAGAAGGCATTGATTGCTCAAGTCTTAACAGGTTGAATAGTTAAGCAGCAGGAAGGGGAAAAAAAACACCCGTAAGATCAGGATTCCTTTCGCATCCTACTAATTAAATTTCACACCGAAAAGCCTAGAATGTAACTCTCACTCTAAACTTGAAAATTAGTCTGACAATGGCTTGGTCTACACATGCAGGAGTGTAAGTGAGGTGCGATGAGTCCTGAAAGAGTAGAATGGAAACTTTATTTATTTATTTTTGGCTTTCTTCACCTACCTAAGCAGTGAAGATCCTGTAGCACACTGGAATGCAAGTTCAGAACAATAACCTTGAGCGCTCCCCTTAATTCTTACTGTTGTTTAAACTTTCATAAAGGGGAAGAGGGTGACTAATAAGCAGATTGATGAACGGTTTCTGGCTTTCCCGTTTTTATGTTTCAATTATAGGATTTTTTTTTTTACACATTCCCATGTGCCCTTACAAATGCGACCATCTTTTCTGTTGCCTCATTATGTTTGGGAGTCAGACCAGCCCTCTTGCTCTGACCCAAACCCTTTTCCAATAAGACAAACAATAACCAAAGGGAACAGAAACCTTTTAAGGAGTCTTAGGAATCTCCGGTTAAAAGGCTGCGGTAAACTAATTAACTCTGATAAGCACAAACCTTGCCAAAACTGTATGAGACTGCCAAGAATCACAGATAAGAAATATTTCACAACACAAGAGTCTTCAAATACCAAATTAAGATACTGTAATGTCCACGAGGCTGAGTTTCAAAACGTCTTTGCTTCCTGCAAAGAATGTTCACTTCACAGCTGGCTTTTATCTTTTTGAAGGAACCATTACCTTGCAGCCTTACTCCTGAGTCACCCATGCTGTTGCAGCTGCTCTTTCCTGTGAGCAATCCTGCGTGCACGCAAGTGCACTTGGCACAGGCTCCTCAGGAACCTCCTCATCGCTGCTGCCAGCCCCCACAATCTCTGAAGGCAGCAGTCCACTCCCTAATGGCCCTGGTCCCTCATCTGAGTCCTCACTCTCCTCAGCCGCCTGCACCTGCTGCCGGCTAGCCACAACACCTCTGTCTCTCCAATGTTCAGAAAACTGTCCGTTTGAGCTACAGACTGACCACCAAAAAGATACGTGTGGTTAATTAATTCCATTTATTTTATTAATTAAGGGACTAAATAACCAATCATTCATTGGCTTTCCATGAAATTGGTGTGTGTTGGTCTGTCCTCTTGGACACAGCCACAGGCTTTGCCATCTGAGAAAAACAAAGCCAGCAACAAGGTTTATATCCATCCGAAAGCTCCTACTATATTCATGGAAAACTGTAAAGATATAAATCTATCACTGGTGCAGCGAGTACAAAAATACATGTGGGCCCAGCACCTGCCTCTGGGCAGCCTTTTCAACATTCCCATCCAACCTCTGTTAGGAATGTGCGTTAGAAGGCAGCCACAGAAATAGAGTAGGAGCAAAGTCAGATATCAGCTTGCTCATGGGCTTAACAAGAGCAGCTGGCCAGGAAGAAGAGCAATAAAAACTGAGCGGTTCTTTCTTCTATTTGCATATTTCCCTCTTTCCCCTGTTACTTGCAAGCATACATGCACAAATGTGACTTCCCCCTCCCCAAGGTAAGAAAATGCAATTCCATTCTAGCATCTTTGCACCATTCCAGAATCAGCTTTCGTCTCAGGTGATTTCACTTCATAATCTGGGAACTGGGTATGTCTAGTTTAACGAAAAGAAGGACTAGCAGTGACATAAGAGCAGTATCCCAATATCTAAAGGGTTGCCAGAAAGAAGAGGGAGTCAACCTATTCTACAAAGTACCTGAAGGCAGGACAAGAAGCAATGGATGAAAACTAATCAAGGAGAGAAACAACCTAGAACTAAGAAGAAATTTCCTAACGGAACAATTAGTCACTGGAATGTCTTGTCTTCAGAAGTTGTGGGTGCTCCAACACTGGATGTTTTAAAGATTAGACAACCATTTGTCTGAAATGGTCTCCTGCTTGAGGAGGGGGTTAGACTAGAAGACTTCCAAGGTCCTGTCATGCCCCTGTTGGAGACTGATTCTGAGGGAGAAAAGGAACAGCCGACAGGGAGTGGGAGTGTGGGTCCGGAGGTTGTGGAGGAGGCTGGGGAAGGGCAAAGACCGGCTGGGCAGTCAGAGGAAGAACCAGGCCCATCCCCTCTTCATCCTAGGGCACGCAGGGAGGAACAGAAAAGGGAACAACGTGGCCTATGGGAGAGGAAGTGGCCATGATCCCCCTCATTGGCAGCAGCTGCGGGGAATAGTATATAGAAGAAGCATTTAAAACTCAGCGTTGCTGGAAGCAAAGTGTGTTTTGTTTCTGGCTGAGGTTTATCTTGGTTGGCATTCTTCCAACGGACTGTGCCTTGTTATCTTTTTGAAGTTTGTAATTAATTATCCTGGTCCATCATGGAAATTCCAGTGCGGTTTGTTTTGGTTTTTTATTTCTTCGTTATCTGTTCTTTAAGTTTGGACTGTATTTCTTTCTTTTGGCAGATTATTTTGGAAAGAGTTTCATCTCTAATTGCGAACAATTGAACAGTGAGGCCAAGTTGGAGGCCTTAAAGGAAATTTATTTACGTTTGGGAATTTATCATGTGTGTGCTGCTTCCCAGGTAATCACAGCTCCCTTCCACCTCTGCTATTCTATTATTCTGTTATTCTGACACTATTTTAATGTCATGCATTGATCCTAAATACCATAGACCAGGGATGTCAATCTTGATTTCATCGAGGGCTGCATCAGGGTTGTGTTTGACCTCGGGGGCAGAGGTGGTATTCAGCAGGTTCTGACCAGTTCTGGAGAACTGGTAGCAGAAATTTTGAGTAGTTTGGAGAACCAGCAAATGCCACCTCTGACTGGAGATTTTACAGTATCCTTCCCTTGATACGCCCACCAAGCCATGCCCACAGAACCGGTAGTAAAAAAATTTCAATCCCACCACTGCTCAGGGGCCAGGGTGGGTGGGGCCAGGGTGGGCGTGGCCAGCTTGACTTGTGTCAGGGGTGCCTGTGGTCCAAGCACTCTGCCAGAGAAAGCAGGCTCCCGAACTCTGTTTTTGGCTGGGACTGCCTCCTGCAACCCTCTGCCAGCAAAAACGGAGCTCGGGAGGGCCACATTTTCACAGGCAGAGGCACCATAGGCTAGTCCTTCGCTATTTCCATGGCTCCCCAGTGGGCCAGATCTAAGTACCCCATGGGCTGGATCTGCCCCCCGGGGCTTAAGTTTGACACCCCTGCAATAGACGAATGATGTTATCTGTTTCCTTAGATTTTTTTTTCTTTTTTTTGCAAACCACAAGCTACGTAGACTAAAAATATGAATGGAAGAGGCACTAACTGGTGCCATTTCTTGCCCTTTCCCATTGGGCAGCTGATGGGATCCATGACTGGCTCTTGTGCATTCTCAGCAGTTCTACATTAACAGTAATAATTGTAGGTCAGCTTCTTCATGCTTCAGGTTTAAGGAGCAGACAATGTCATGGTACAGAACAATCCCATAGCATAAATCAGAGGTCTCCAAACTTGGCGACTTTAAGACTTGTGGACTTCAACTCCCAGAATTCTCCAGCCAGCATAGCTGGCTGGAGAATTCTGGGAGTTGAAGTCCGCAAGTCTTAAAGTCGCCAAGTTTGGGGACCCCTGGCATAAGTCTTCTGTATAGCAGGACTTGTGTGTAGCTCCAGGACATGACAATATGGGGGGTGGAGGGGGAGGGAAGTGGAAAATAGAAAGCTCATGTTCTGATATTCTATAGTGTAAGTCTACTTTAGGGATTTACACATAGATAAAATAGAAACACAGGACTTCATTATTGGAAAATAATATTAAGTGTAAGCCATGTATCATTTAACAAATATCCTGAGAAGTGCAAATGAAAAAAAGTATGCATGTGCAAGAGTATGCACGTGCAAAAGGCAGGGGGGATTTTCTAAGGAAAGCTGGCAATTGTTTGATTTGTTAAATATGAGCCAACAGCGTGCAGAAGCAGCCAAAAAAGGCAATGCAATCCTAGGCTGCATTAATAGAGGGATAGAATCCAGATCACGTGAAGTGTTACTAGCACTTGACAAAGCCTTAGTATGGCCTCATTTGGAACTCTGCATCCAGGTCCGGTCGCCACAATATTAAAAAGATGTTGTGCAGAGAAGAGCAACAAAAAACAATTAGGGGTCTGGAGAATAAAACATACAAAGAATAGTTACGGGAATTGGAATGTCTAGTCTAATGAAAAGAAGGACTGGGAGGACATGATAGCACTCTCCCAATATTTGAAGAGCTCCTACCAAGACGAGGGGGTGGTGGTGTCAAATTGTTTTTCAAAGCACCAAAAGGCAAGTCAAGAAACAATGGATGGAAACTAACCAAGGTGTGATGACCCAGAGCATGGCACAAAAGCAACAAAGTCACAAAAGTAGGTAAAATCCCTTTAATACCTCCAACTTGGCCTCCAATGTCCAGTTATCATCGGCTGGAGAAAAAAACCCTCCCAAGAACAGTCTTTAAAGGGAAGAAATTCAGTCCGAACCCAAAGTACATATAGATTATAAATAAAAACCAACACAAACCACGCTGCAGCAATTAACAAGACAGGGCAGGATAAAGAGTTGCAGACTTCAAAAGATAACGAAACACACACAGTTAGGAGGACGGCAGAACCCAGATAAGACCCAGAAGAGCCTTGGTGGTGCAGGCTGTTAAATGCCTAGCACTTAAGTTCCAGCTGCCTGCAATTAGTGCAGGCTCGAATCCCACCAGGCTCAAGGTTGACTCAGCCTTCCAGCCTCTCGGGGTAGGTAAATTGAGAACCCAAGATTGTTGGGGGCAATAAGCTGACTTTGTAAAAATGCCGCTTAGTAATAAGCAGGCATATACAATGGAATGAAGGCTATTGCTGAGTGCATTGGGTTGCATCCCAAAAATTGTAAGCCACCCTGAGTCTTCCGAGAAGGGTGGTATATAAATGTAATTTTTAAAAAAAGACTTGACAAACAAAAATAATGAATGCTTTGCTTCCAGCAAGGTGCTGTGCGCAAACGCCCCTTCTAAATCCTGTTTTCCCAGCTGCAGCTAATGAAGGGAATCAGGGCCCTTTTCTCCCCCGTAACACAGGGTGGGCATTTTCTCCCCCATAGTCTGGCTGGGCATTCAGAGGAAGACCCAAGGCCACCCCCTCTTCATCCCTAGGGCAAGCAGGGAGGAACGGATAAGGGAGCAATGTGAGTTATTCCCTTCTCTGTTCCTCCCTGTGTGCCCTAGGATGAAGAGGGGGTGGGGCTGGGTCTTCCTCTGAATGCCCAGCCAGACTGTGCCCTTCTCCAGTTTCTTCCACAGCCACCCAAGCCACACTCCCACTCCCTGCCAGCTGCTCAGCCTCCCCCTCAGAATCAAATTCCAATAGGGGCATGAGACAAGGAGAAAATCAACCTAGAACTAAGGAGAATTTTCCTAATGGTGAGAACAATCAACCAACAGAATAGATTGCCTTCAGACATTGTGGGTGCTCCATCACTGGAGGCTTCTAAAGGACCCTAGACAACCATTTGTCTGAAATGATACAGGGTTTCCTGTTCAATCAGAGAGTTGGATTGGAAGGCTGCTGAAGTCCCTTCCAACTTTATTCTATGTTCCATGTTTGTATGGCAATCAAACAGTGCTATCTTCATTCTTAGCAGTTTGGCTTTGATATATTTCCTTTCTAGCCTACTTTCACCCCGTACTAAGTATATTTTTGTCAAGATTCTGTGCATCTTTTGGCACCCAACTTATAAGAAATTCCCCTGGGCATGTTTTATTATTAGGTGTTACAGACTGCAATAGAAATATAGACTCAGGATGCACAGATTCTGCTCTGCCATAGCAGATGCAAAATCTATACTACACTTGACACATTGCTATAAGGAAAATGTGACTATTGACATTTCATTTAGTGACCATCGTAGGGTTTTTTTTAAATCAATCATCTTTATGACGGCTACCCATCATTTGACTGCAATCAAATTCAACGCAGATAAAAACTGCTGGGGTCCCAAATGCGTAGCACCGAACTGAAATCAGTGGCATTTTCTAAGTTGTATTTCAGGGCACGCCATCAGATTGTGTGACACAACTGTCTTCCCCAGTGTATTGTTCAAAAGGAGTCGTCAGCAGATGTGGAGTTAAAACAGACTTCTCAGCCATGAATTTGTGTAACTTGAAGAGTCTACAGAAACATCAAACAATTAAAATTGAATTAGGGAAGGTGAACATATTTGTAGGCCCCACCTCCAACATTGTGTCTTCTTCACTCAGCTTTCCAGCCCTGTGTGCATGGGGGGAAAAGAAGTTTTGCAGCAGGAATGTGTTCCATGATAAGTTGCACCATAGATTGCCCATGCAATTCCAAACCTTGAATAATTAGAGCCTTAATCTGTCTAGGAAGTATTTCCATATAAAACAGATTTGCTCCTGTGACTATAATCCTACTTCCCCATATGAAGGGAAACAGACTCATTCAGTTCACTTCTGCTCTTCTTCCTCGCTATACTGTATATCTGGACTGGGGAACTGTACACTGCAGCAAAACAGTTTGTGGTCTCCCACAATAAGAGCTTTGCCATCAAAATTATCCCCCCAAGTGGAGAATGTTTCACCATAAACCAGATGTAGATGTTGTAGGGCAATGTGAGTGGTTCATATACACACATTCTAGACATGATAGCAGTGTTCCAATATTTGAGGGGCTATCACGAAGAAGAGGCGGTTAACCTATTTTCCAAAGCATCAGAAGATGAGACAAGAAACAATGGATGGAAACCAATCAAAGGAAAGATCCAACCTAGAAATAAGGAGAAATTTCCTAATGGATTGGATAGGATGAGATGGGAGGGGAGGAGAGGAGAGGGAATGGAATGGAATGGAATAGAACAGAACAGAACAGAACAGAACAGAACAGAACAGAACAGAACAGAACAGAATAGAATAGAATAGAATAGAACAGAACAGAACAGAATAAAATAGAATAGAGAATGGAATGGAATGGAATGGAACGGAGTAGAGTAGAGTAGAGTAGAGTAGAGTAGAGTAGAATAGAATAGAATAGAATAGAATAGAATAGAATAGAATAGAATAGAATAATAACTTTGAATGTACACTAATCAGCATACATTAAAATGAAATTTCATTGCATATAGCTCTCAAAGGGTCACTACCTCCAATATACCTGGCATGAACATGACAAAATAAACAAATAAATAAATACAAAATTATATATATATATATATACCCACATACGTTATATGACACAGAGAAACAACACAGTTTAGTTTGGATGTATACATGTACATGGCGAAAAAAATAAATCTTTCAAGTTTACCAGATGGATGGCATAGGAAACAAAGCTGTTACAGAATCTGGTAGTCCTGCTAGGAATACTCCAAAATCGTCTCCCAGAGGGGGCAACAGAAACAGACTGTAAAGTGGGTTTGTGGCATCTCTAACAATGCTTTGGGGTCTAAGCACATAGTGCTTATAAGCAGTATCCTCAATGACAGGAAGCGAGCTTCCTATAATCTTCTCTGCTGTCCTTACCACTCTCTCTATGGACTTTCTATCTGAGGCATTGCTGCTACCAAACCAAACAGTGGTGCAGTTTGTTAAAACACTCTCAATCATGCCTCTGTAAAAAGAACAATCAACCCATGGAACGAACAGCTTGCCTTCAGATGTTGTGGATGCTTCATCACTAGAAGCTTTTAAGAAGAGACTGGACAGCCACTTGTCTGAAATGGAATAGGGTCTCCTGCTTGAGCAGGGGTTGGACTAGATGACCTACAAGCTCCCTTCCAACTCTGATATTTTATGCTCTATGTTCTATGTTTGAGCCTCTTTCTGAATCATCACCAGATGTCATTCACATACAACCAAGACTTATATTGCTCAAAGACATATTCATCGGAAATAAGTGAATACATACCTTTCAAGCACTGAATTTTCAATTGTCAAGTTTTTTTATGATTGCTTTGCCACCCAGAGTCACAAATCTGTGAGAGGGCAACTATATAAATATTTATTTTTATTTATTGGTATTGCAACTTTATTAATTTCAGAAACACTCCAAGGTTGTATGAACATGCCCAACAAATCTTCTTCCTCCTATTTTCCCCACACAAAAAAAACCAACCTTGTCAGGTGGGTGGGCTGAATAGGATAAATACATTTAATAAATATGATAAATAAGACATTATATTTGGTATGCAAGTGAAAAGGATATGGTTCCTAATGTTTCACACATTTAAAGCTGGACCGGGAGAAAGCTACTTAAAATTCCACCTCCAAATGTCTTTTTTTTCCCATCAGAACTCTGAGAATTCCTATTTATCAATCATGCTGTCTAGGAAAGTGCATCATCAGGCTAGGGAAGGCTTAGTTAACTTTTTAGTTATCCCAGTCCCACTCTTAATTCCCAGCATACTTCTACAGGGTGGATCTTGACAGACTAGAACACTGGGCTGTATCTAACAAAATGATATTCAGTGTAGAGAAAAGTAAAGTCCTACACTTAGGCAAGAAAAACCAAAAGTACACATATAGACTGGGTCAAACCAGGCTCAATTGCAGTAACTGTGAGAGGGATCTTGGAGTCTTAATGGACAACCAGCTAAATATGAGCCAGCAGTGTGGAGCAGCAGCAGCCAAAAAAGCTAATGCAACCCTAAGTTGCATTAACAGAGGGATACAATCAAGATCAAGGGAAGTACTAACACCACTCTATAAAGCCTTAGTAAGACCACACCTAGAATACTGCATCCAGTTTTGTTCACCACATTATAAAAAAGATGTTGAGACTCTAGAAAAAGTACAGAGAAGAGCAACCAGGTTGATTAGGGGGCTGGAGGCTAAAACATACAATGAACGGTTGCAGGAACTGGGCTTGGCTAGTCTAGTAAAGAGAAGGACCAGGGGAGACATGATAGCAGTCTTCCAATATTTGAGGGGCTGCCACAGAGAGCAAGGGGGTCAAGCTATTTTCTAAAGCGCCTGTAAGGCCAGACAAGGAATAATGGATGGAAACTGAACAAGGAGAGATTTAACCTGGAAATAAGGAGAAACTTTCTGACAGTGAGAACAATCAACCAATGGAACACCTTGCCCTCGGAAGTTGTGGGAGCGCCATCACTTGAGACCTTCAAGAAGAGATTGGACTGCCATCTGTCAGAAATGGTGTAGGGTCTCCCGCTTGGGTGAGAGTTGGACTAGATGACCTACAAGGTCCCTTCCAACTCTGATTATCTGTTATCTGCTATAGGGTTCCCACTGGTATTCCTTTTCCGGTTAGTATCTGTAGCTGTAAAGCTTAGCTTCCTTTTTCTTTTTTTTTAAATAAGAGTCCTAAGAGTTATACCTAAACTTCTGCAATTTTTCTCCACTGATGCAGGATAAAAATATTCATGAATGGCAACAGTTAATCAATTCATTAGTTAGAATACTTGATTAAATCTTTTGATCTGTTGAAAGGTTAATTGGTCAGCCGATTTAAAATAGATATTTTCAACTTACGTGTTCATTAAAAAGAAGTGAAAGGGCATTACATTTTCATTTTACCCACCCACTTTCTTATCTAAGACAGCACCTAATGCAATCCACACATACTTTCAAAACACACTGTTTTCCTTAATAATATGAATGTAATGAATAAATTAAACAACATTTAATTGTTGTTCCTTCCCTGTTCTTTGGATCTAGTATCTAGAAATATACTGTGTTTTCTATCAGTAGCTCCCATTTAGTTTTCATAATAATTCCGTGAAAATTTAAAATTTCTGATGTACTTGGGGATATTAGATTTTTGGGAAACACGGCAATGCTGAAAACTGTAATACACCATGACTCCACAAAAGAAATGTATGCTTCTCTATTTTGTGCAGCTTGTATGCGTCTCTATTGCAATCAAAGGGCGGAGTAGGAACGAATTATATAATAGGATCTTGCAGAATATTGTAAGGCTACATTTTTGCATGAGAGCCCTTTTCTCCATTACAGATTATTTATTTATTTATTTATTTATTTATTTATTTATTTATTTATTTATTTATTTGGACTTGTATGCAGCCCCTCTCTGCAAGGACTCGGGACTCACAATTAAAACACAACAATAAATATTTAAAAAAGAATTAAACCTAACAAGCCCAATCACTAAAACAGTTAAAATAAATTAACCCCGAGTCAGTCCAGCCCAGCCTGTTCAAACAACCAGGTCTTCAGATTGCGGCAGAAGGAGTGAAGATCAGGAGCCAAACGGAGCTCCAAAGGGAGTTGATTCCACATGGCGGGGGCCGCAACAGAGTAGGCCCTTCCCCGAGGCACCACCAGCTGACATTGTCTAGCCAATGGCACCCCGAGGAATCCCCGTCTGTGCACACGCACAGGGCGATCGGTATTTGATATTGATATTTGATATTAAAACATGTATTTTACAACATGACCACAAAGTTGGTTAAAATATTAATAAAAATATCACACTAAAAATTAGGAGGAAGAAGGAGAGATGTCACCAAATGAAACTGAACAGTTTTAGGATGGGAAAAAAAGGGAATACATTACATAGCATATAATTAGCTGTTAGAAGTTAACAGCCTCAAGATATTATGCCCATTGGTTCAAAGGCTTATATAGATTCATGAGGGGTGCAATCAGCTGCCATTTGTATTGCCAGTTAACTGAAGCCTGTATTACCGAAGCAGTACTCGAACAGAGGGAGTGATGACAGGTAAATAAACAACAATAAAAAGCTATTGCCTTCTTGTCCTGATTTCAAGATTCATGGAGAGAAAGTTAGCATTCTCTTCTATCTTGGATGGAAATAAAATGCTGAGTTGAGTGAGTCCTTAGTATAATGTGCTAAGGCTCTCTTGAACCAGCTAGCAATTATATTTCTCTGTAAGTTCCCATACTGTTTGTGTGTGTTTGTGCATGTACTCTGTGTGTGTGTGTGTTGTACAGGATTTATTCCTGTAATCCCATTTTCATGGTGGGGTCAAGATGACTGCATGGAGCCAAGAGTTTACTGGCCAGATGCTCTTCCTGATGCCTAAGCAGAGTTTTTCCTCTCTGTGACTAATAAACATCTGTTACTGCCTAAGATTGAACTCTCAAGCACCCAAGTGTGAGGCAAGAATCTTCACATTTAGGCAACCAGCCTACTTTACAGGATTCCTGTGGTGGGGAAAATAGGAGGAAAGAGTATTATGTATGTTCATCAAAATAATGAAGGAGGTGGCGTGGGTGGCACCATGTCCTGCATGATTGGCCCACCATCCAACCTCATCCTTCAGCTCCACTGCACACATGGAATGAGCCTACCCCACCACCCCACACATGATGGCCCTGACGAATGGGAATGGCAGAGAGCCCCCTTCCTAAGAGGCAGCCAGGACTCGTGACTCCACCCCACCTGGGTCCCCACAGGTGTCCCTCAACACAAGCGATGTCAAGCTGTCCCTTGCCCTCCCTCAAGGGCAACCACAATGTTGACAATCTTAATGGGCTTCTTTTGGGGGTAGGGCTTATATTTCAAGCATCCTGAAAAATCACGCTAGGGCTTATTTTTGGTTGGGTCTTATTTTGGGAGAAACACAATACATACAAGGGTAAGGTAAGAGAGGGGGTGAAATAGATATTTATGATCACATTTATAGTATCTGGGGATGGCCGCTATAATATGTAATAATAATTAAAGGATTCTCAAATTGTGGCTGAGTGATTTATAGTTTTGGCACTTTTATAAGTAAAAAAGGCTTACATTTTTCATACAGGAAATGGAGGTATCAAAGGAGAGTTAGAGAAAAGTAGACTGGCTTTGGTTATTGATGTAATTTTTTGACTACGGATAGGGAATCAGGGGTAAAAATATGAGTATTTGTATCAGTTTGATAGGCCATAAATCTGCACAGCCAATAATGGTTTATAAATATTCCCCCTGGATGGGTCTTGGAGTGAAGACAATCAGGTAAATTGTGTTCCTTTTCACCAGTTCACTGTGAAAGTTTTCAATTACAATACATCCAATCAAGGATCTTGTTCCAAATATCTATGCAAATGTATTCCTGAAGTAAGATAAAAATGGTAAGGTACTTTTTTTTTAATGTTATAGTTAACTATAGGGAGAATCCAGCTGCAGACTAGCTACCCGTTTTTTCCATTAGGAAAAAAGAAATTACCCGTCTCCAATCTATGTGCGCATAATTTAATTTTCTCTCTTCGATTTTCCTCTTAAGAAATCTTTTCCTCTCCCATGCCAGGAACATCTCAAGAAATCCAATACGAAACTCGAAAAGACAGGCCATGTTCCCAAGTACCCCACTGCATTCAGCTTCTTTTCAAATGCTAGCTTTTTCTCTGTCTCTCACTTCTGAAGAGCTCTCATTCTTCCTCAGTGTCACTAATGCTCAGAGCCAGTAGGAAATCTATCTCCCTTTAAATTACTATCAGATGGCTCAAAAGCATGAATGGATAATTATATATGAAAGCCGTCAGGTGTTTGGGGAGGTTCACATGTTCTTCTGGTGTTCAGAAGAAGTAGAAAGGGGCTGCTGCAAAGTTCTGAATTTCTGGGAGGTGAGATTTTTATTTGCACCTGTAGAGGCTGAGCTTGTCAATCAGAACAGTCAGCAGTTTGGTGGTTTGAATCCCTAACACTGCGTAAAGGAGTTACTTGTCCCAGCTTCTGCCAACCTAGCAGTTCGAAAGCATGTAAAAATGCAAGTAAAAAATAGGGACCCCTTTGGTGGGAAGGTAACAAAATTCCATCTGCCTTCAGTGTTTAGTCATGCCAGCCACATGACCACGGAGATGTCTTCGGACAGCGCTGGCTCTTCAGCTTTGTAACGGAGATGAGCACCAACCCCTAGAGCCAGAAACCTTTACCTTATAGTATGTACAGTCTTGCCATATATCCACCTTGAATCCTGAAGATAATTCACAGCTTGAGCATTATAACTATGAAGGAATGTAGGCCTTGGCAAGAGCGGAAGAAGAATGCACTGTTAAGGTGGACTTCCAGGAAAAATTATTCAGTCCTGAGGGGAAAAATGATTAACATAACCCTGACTTGACTTTGATTGGTATAAGTTGGAGGAAGGAAGAGAGGGCCAACTTATTTACCAAAGCACCAGAAGGCAAGGCGAGAAACAATGGATGGAAAGTAACTAACAACCTAGAACTAAGGAGAAAATTCCAAACAATGAGAACAATAAACCAGTGGAGCAAATTGCCTTCAGAAGTTGTGGGTGCCCCACTACTGGAGGCTTTTAAGAAGAGACTGGACGCCATTTATCAGAAATAGAATAGGTCTCTTGTGAGAGCAGGTGATTGGACTAGATGACCTCCAAGGTCCCTTCCAACACTGTTACTGTTACTATTAAGGTTTCAAAATTGTTATTACTGATGTGATAGAGTTGTTTTGGATAGTGGGATGAATTCAAGATATAACCGCATATAAATTTAATAATAAATCAATTAATTCCTTGAATCCCAGCAGTGCCTATATCTTGATCTTGAGCAGGTCTTATCTTACAGGATGGAAAAATAACAGATATCTGTTCTGTTAAGTTTGCATGAAGAGTCAGACGCGAGGAGTTCCAGCAAAGAAGTTTATTAGTGACTACAGCTCGAATGGACCCGTTCTGGCTTGGCTACGGCTGCTTCTTATAGCCTGCAGCCGTAGCTGCCAGCCAATGGGAGTGCAGGGTTTCTTCCCGCACTATTTAAACCAATACCATTTGACATTTTACAAGAACAGTTCAAATAAACCAATAACATTCAAACCTACATACATAACATGTTCCAATCAACTTTCTAAGGAAGCTCAGATTAGACTAAGATAAGGATGGGCCACAGTTTTAGCGAATGGGAGATAGCTCTTTTATTTATTTAAAGTATGCAATGTATGTGACCACTCACCCCATGCAATGATTTTAGGCAATTCACTACAAGTAATAAGAATAAGATATAAACAACTCCTGCCCCCAGGCACCAGACCAAGAGCCTCCCAGCTCAAGCTCCCTTCCAAAATATGCAAGGCACTCTTCAAGATACCACAACTTGGCACTGCTCTCCTGATGGGACCTGGTGTAAGCCAATACTGCCAGTTTTTATCAGATGAGCTGAAACAAGCAGAGAGAGATAGTCCTGTATCTTCTCTTGTTTAATGAAAAGATCAACTGAGGAATCTGCCCAGCCTCTATTCCTCCCTGAATCAATCTAACTCTCACTATACTTCAATAAGATGCTACTCTTTCAGTTCTTAGCAGGCACTGTCTCAGGAGAATGAATACTGATGGCCATAAGCTAGGAACAATATAGCTGGGTAAGACTCTCAGGTCACTCTCCATGGCATGTGTGTGGGGCGGGGGGTATAAAATCATAGAATCATAGGGTTGATGGAGCTCTCGCCTCACAGCCAGGAGGCTGTGAGTTCAATCCTAGGTAGAGGCAGATATTTCTCTCTCTGGGCACGATGAGAATATATCTGCTGAACAAAACTCCGCATTGGCAACAGGAAGGGCATCTGGCCAGTAATCACTCAGCCCCATTCAGTTGCCCAGACTCCATTCCGCAAGAGTTTATGGGGTCGTTAAACGATGATGATGATAGGGTCGATGGGGCTTTGGAGATTTCCTAGTCCAGCCTCCAAATTTTGTGGGTGTGGGTGTGTACAAACACACCCTTCTCTCCATATGGATGGTAAGTGTCTTCCTCAATCGCAACTCCCCTACTGGAAGCCTGGGAATTTGAGGGTTCTGCCAGGTGTTGTTCCTGGGATTTCTTGAGCCACTCTCCCAGTTCAGGAATCACGGCCCTGAGAGCTCCTTTCACAGCTGGATGCACTTTGACCTCTAGTTTCCACATCCTTTCTTCTTCTCCAGCTTCTCATAATTCTTCTTGATGATATTCCTATTACGTGATATTGCTACATTTAACACCACCACTGTCCTCTGGTCCTGGTCTGCTACCACAGATCTGGTTAATTGGCCTGTATCTGCCTGTCCATTTGGATCTGGAAGTCCATCAGGATCTTACTCCTGTTATTCTCCACTGCCTTCTGTAGACTATCTATCTCTTGGAAGATGAGAACCGCTAGGCCCCAACCACCTGGCTTGGGCACCCAATCCATTTCTAGGAATGAGAGACATTTTTCTGGAGGGCTGTAGAAGGAGCAGTTTATTTATTGCACTTCTTGCAGGCAATAAAAGAACAATCTCTGGGACTGGATGCAATGTGGGTGGGAGAGAAGGTAACAAAGCAGGAACCAAATGGATGGGCCATCTGCTGTGCAGCCTTTCACAGCTCCTATCGTTCACCACACATACATGAGAGCCTGCAGCTGTCTCACTGCCTCCTTGGTTCCCTAGAGGTATACGTATAGGCGGATGGTTTTTTTTTTCTTCTTCCAGGCCAGGATGCTGCAAAATTAAGCATATTAATCATTGTAACATGAACACACATGACCTGAGAAGGGGGACAGAGAAGCAAAGCTCTTCAGGGCAAAAAATGCTGAGTTAGGTGATGGTGTGGCTGCTGGAGCCAGCAGGAGCTGCTCTTATTCAGCTGATGGAGCAGGACAGCTTCCAAAAGTTCCCCACATAACTCTTGCAAGGGGTTTTTCTCTACAGCAAAGAAAAACAGCCTCTGAAAAGACAGAAGGATTTGCTTTGAACCTCAAAGCCCAGTCTTTGTTCACTGAAAGCCTTGTTCGGGTAAGGCTTTCTACATCATCATCATCACCATCATCACCATCACAACAACAATAACAATAACAATAATTTGTGATACAAAACCCAGCATGGTTATCTCATTTGCTGTGTACACTGTTGTTTTTTGTGTATGCCAGATATCAGAACTTGAGAAGCGAACTGCAGAGACTCTGGCATAAACCAGTGCAGGTGATTCCAGTGGTACACGGCACACTGGATGCTGTGCCTAAAGACCTAGGCAAGCACTTAAAAACAATTGGCGCTGACAAAATTACCATTGGTCAGCTGCAGAAGGCCACCTTACTGGGATCTGCTCGCATAATCCGCCAAAACATCACACAGTCCTAAACGCTTGGGAAGTGTTCGACTAGTGATTTGTGATACGAAACCCAGCATAGTTATCTCATTTGCTGTGTACACTGTTGTTTTTTGTGCATAAATAATAATAATAATAGCCCAGCCAAGTTTGTTGAATTGGGAGAAAAAGCCAGTTTGGTTTAGGGGTGAAAACATCAGCCTAGAACCGTGATGGCGAACCTATGGCACACATGCCACAAGTGGCATGCAGAGCCATTTGTGCCAGCGAGCTGCAGGCAAACTTACCTCACTGTGCATGCACGTGCCTCACAGCTGATTTTTGGACGGTTTGAGTCCTTTATCGGCCTCCCAGAGGCTTGAGGAGGGCTTCTGCAGGTTTTTCAGGACAAAAACTAGGCCCGTTTCATCACTTCCTGTTTTTCCGGAAATACTGGAAGTGATGAAATGGGCCTAGTTTTCAGCCTGAAAAGCCTGCAGAAGCCTTCCTCAAGCCTCTGGGAGGCTGTAAAGGGCCTCAAACTGGCTGAAAATCAGCTATGAGGCGCAGTGCAGGTAAGGGGGTGGCGTGGAAGGGGGATTGCACCCATATGCATAGGGGGTGTGGGGGGGTGCACATTGCCTTCCAGGTGCTGTCATACAAACGCGCGCACAATTTTTGGCACAGGAGCCCAAAAAGGTTAGCCACCACTGGCCTAGAAACTGAGAGCTGCGAGTTCTAGTCCTGCCTTAGGTGTGAAGCCAGCTGGGTGACCTTGGGCCGTTCCCTGATCCTCAGCCTTAGAAGGAAGGCAATGGTGACCCATCTCTGAAAACGTTGCCAAGAAAACTGGAGGGACATGTCCAGGCAGTTGCCAGGAGTCAAGACTGGCTCATCCTCATCCCCACAACAAAATGGAAAATTTCCAGAACGCACCACTTCCAATGGTCACCTGTGAGACTCATGAAGTGAGGTAAAGCATATTTGCAGAGCCCCAGCCTTCATCTGCATAGCAACACACACACACATACACACAGAGATATACAAGATCCTCTGCAGCTGGTATAATGGATGAAATGTCAGAAAATCTGTTGACATTTGGCGGAAGGGCAACAAAAGGAAGGAACAGGAACCAGAGACTAAATATAGGGAACAACAGATCACCTTTGCCATGCAAATTCAACAGCAGGCCAACAACAGTTTCTAGGTCCTTGCGTCATCTTTTGTGTCCAGCTGCTACTGTCCCCACAATGTTGTTGTTGCTGCACTCCTGCTGCTTCAAGTTTCAATTAAAACTCCCTCCCAGTGTTGGAGACAATTTCACATTTAATACAGCATGTGCTTGCTTTAAAAAAGAAGCAGAAGAAGCAAGCAAGCAAGCAGCGGCTATATTAGTGTGGATACAGCTCAGCCTTCATCTGTGAGCAAATGTCTATTAATTGATACACAAACAGGCTCCATACATAGAGAATATGACAACCAGCTGCATGCAACTGTTGAATGGTAACCGATTTCCTCCTGTGACTGCTCTCTATTCAGCTGGGGGATGAGGCAATTCATGCCTGAATAGTCTGTCTTTCTGGCTGTAGTAAAGAGTTCATTCTTTACATTTTTTTTTTAAACGGTTGAGAGGGACGCAAGCTTTTTTTTTTGTATGATTCTTTCTCCTCAAAAAAATGGGGAGGGAAAGCTCAGGGAAGGAGCTTAGATATATTTAATTAGGGTTACTCAAGGGTAAGAAACTTAACAGAGTAACAGAGTTGGAACGACCTTGAATAAGGTGACCAGATTTTAACATTGGTAAAGCGGGACACCATTGACTGTGGGGGGTTTCTTGATTTAAAATTTGCATGTAAAAATTTGCATTAATTTGCATTAATTTGCATTAATTATAAAATTAACAAAAATAATATAAAACTCATATCCTGGCGAAATAGCCACATGGCCGCCGAAAACCATATATTCCCTTCCCGTTCTCCTGCCGTTCCCTAGCTTGTCGTGCATTCTTTCCAAAAATCGGGACTTTTTTTTAAACGCCGCGGGACGCGGGACAAATTGTTAAAAATCGGGACTGTCCTGCCAAAAGCGGGACATCTAGTGTGGTTTTGAGTGCTGCCTGCATCCCACAAATGGGGCTTTGCTTGTTTGCACGGCCTGGCTTCTGACATGCCGTGGCTCAGTGCCAGTTCATGGACCGGGGGTTGGGAACAGTGGTGGGATTCAAAAAAAATTTTTTTCTGTGGGCGTGGCTTAGTGGGTGTGGTGAGGCTTGGTGAACGTAGCTGTGATGACCCAGAGTATATCAGAAATATAACAAAATCCAAAACGTAACTAAAAGTCCTTTAATGCCTTCAGGTTGGCTTCACTGTTTAATTGTTCACAGTGGAGGAGTAAACTAAGTTCAAAATAACATTTAAAAGGCAAGAAACACAGTTCACATTCAAAGAGCCGATAATGAAGCAAAAGCCAAAAACAAACCTCACTGAATAAAGTTCCTCGACAGGCCAGGATAGATAATTGCCAGCTTCAGGAAGATAACCAGGGACAGTCCATTGGAAGAACGCCAACCAAAATAAACCTTCTTTAGAACTAAAACACTAATTTGTCTCCAGTGTCTGTTAGCACGCAGGCCCAAACTCTTATGCAAATCTTACACCTGCAACCCATGAAGAGGACCATGGCCCTCTCCTCCCAAGCAGACCATGTTTTACCCTGATCCTCTCCTCCCTGCGTGCCCTAGGATGGAGAGGGGATGGGCCTGGGTCCTCCTCTGACTGCTCAGCTGGCCTCTGCCCTTCCCCAGCCTCCTCCACCACCTCTGGAGCCACACTTCCACTTCCTGTTGGCTGTTTCTCCTCTTCCTCAGGGTCAGTCTCCACCAGGGGCATGACAGTGGCTTGGTGGGCATGACAGGGGAAGGATACTGCAAAATCCCATTCCCTCCCCACCCCACTAACCTGCTTTCCAGCTCTGTTCTCTTGTGCAGGGCAACAAAAGAAGACCCAGCCAATCAGCTGGGACTCAGGATGCAGAGAATAGATGGGGGTGGGGCCAGTCAGAGGTGGGATTTGCCAGTTCTCCGAACTACTCAAAATTTTCGCTGCCGGTTCTCCAGAGCTGGTCAGAACCTGCTGAATACCACCTCTGGTTGGGAACTCCTGTTCTAGTCCACCCCACAGTTCAAACAGGAAACCCTATACCATTTCAGACAAACAGTTGTCCAATCTCTTCTTGAATATCTACAGTGAAGGAGCACCTACAACTTCTCGAGGCAAGCCATTCCACTGATTAATTGTTCTAACGGTTACGAAATTTCTCCTTATTTTTAGGTTGGTTCTGTCTTTGATTAGTTTCAATTCATTGCTTCTTGTTCTGTCTTCAGGTGCTTTGGAAAACGTGTTGACTTGGAAAATATCAAATGGTGCAAATTGTGTTGCCTTGTTTACTGACAGTGAGAGCTCTTAAATCCATGCTACGCTGAGGTTGCTCAAATTACCATAGATGCTGGTATGTTTCAGAACCTAGCTCAATGAACTGTTTTTAACTTACATGGATTGGCTCCCAGGAATCTTCAAGACTTTCTACATCGAACTAACTCAGACCATCCAGTTCATTCATCTCAGGAAGGGATATTTTAAAATACCCAAGGTTGTGTTTTGCCATTGCTCTTCCTTTCCTTTGAAATTAGAGGTTTAGTTGACTTCCATCCTGATGGCAATCAGGAAGACTATAAAATTGTCATGTTTCATCAAGCATCTGATATTTAATTGTCATCATTAGGTTTAAATTGTACGCTTGGGGCTTTTAGTAACATGTTGTTTTTATTAATTAATAGGCATATGCTTACTGTTTTATTATTTTATGTTTCAGTTGTAAATCACTGGGATATCTATTAAAATATGATAGTATATAAAAGCCTTCAATAAATGAATAATTTGGCCATTGCTTTTTCAACATTTACATGGGATAACGTAAGAACATGATATTGTTTTCCAAACTGGTTCCTTCTAGTTATGATTCACTAGAACACCAATCCTTTTCAGTCATGTATCACCACTGGTGGTGAAGTGTGTGAATTCTCACCCAAGATACCTGGGAAGAACAGGCTGGTAGAGTGTGCAGCATAAGACACATACAGATTGCTCTGGAAAACATTCTGCTTCTCACACAGAATCCCATCAGGCAGCTGAGAACTAATTGGCTTGTGGCCTGAATCCTAACTTCATCCTACCCATCTCATTATTCTACTATAAATTGTCCATAGATTTGCCTTTGGGTTCTGAGAAGTTGAGGGGGAAAAGCCTTCTATCTCGGATATCTGGAAAACTGATGATATGCTGGAACTTCAGCACTAATTTAAAAAAAAATTGTCAGGAGGAAATCCTGACAATAATCAAACACTAAAACAATAATTAAAACACTAAAACACTAAAACAATAATTAAAAAACTAAAAGTTTCATTGGGATTCAAACCAGCGATGTCTACATTACAATACCTTATCTTACTACACTATAATACTATACTTACTATACTATAATAATGGAGTAAATATAAGAGTAAGAAAGGATTTTGTTAAAATAAAAAATTGGTTGTGCGCGTATTTGATGCTTTAACCTTGTCCATATAAATGTCACTGAACTTTGTATATATAAATCAGATAGATAGATAGATTATAGGTAGGTAGATAGGTAGGTAGGTAGGTAGGTAGGTAGATGATAGATAGATAGATAGATAGATAGATAGATGATAGATAGATAGATAGATAGATAGATAAAGACAGACAGACAGACAGACAGACAACAGACAGACAGACAGACAACAGACGGATGGATACAGTATATATATATATATATACCATATACATGCATACACACACACATATAACATACATAAAAAGAGAGAGAGAGACAGAGATAGAGAGACACACAGAGAGATACAGTAGATAGATACAGTAGATCAATAGATACAGGAGAGAGAGAGAGAGATAGGCAGGCCGGCAGGCAGGCAAATATCTAATTTTATCTAATAGATATTGTATGCATTATATGTACAGAAATATGTATACACAAGAAAATCCTTCCCTTCTCAAACAAAGTGATTGTCCATTGTTGTTGTTGTTGTTGTTGTTTGGGTGGGGGAGGGACAGGAAGATGCGAGGATGCAGGAAAAGAGGACTTGTCCAATGAGAGGGTGTGATAACCAGAAGTCAAGACTGAAGAACATTCTAGTTGTTGCAACAATCTCTCTGTCCAGACAATATTTTCTTAAACTGGCTTAAACCCAAGTGAGCATGACCACAGGACAGGAAGAAGCTTAATAATGTACCCTAAGAATATGATTAAATTAGTCTGAATTATTATGTCCCAAATATAAAGTGTGAGTTTGGCTCTGTATATATCTAAGTTAATTTCAGAGAAAGTTGTGGGGAATTTGGGGCAGCATTTCGCACAACAGGCAGTTTCACAGAATGCTTTATATGGATAATTCTTATGATTCAGTAGATACCTTTGAAATCATGTGTCAACAGTCACCTTCCTTTTTACTATATTTGCATTCTGTACTTCTGTGGATAAGGATGCTATAAAAGTTGGAATAATAGTCAATTTATACATGTAATATTTTATATTATGCCCCTGTTAATTAGTATTATTAATGGTTTTCTTTATATATTAAAATGTTAGTTAGGCAACACATGAGAATTTAATGATATTTAAGTTCCTGCAGCTTGGTCCATGGAGACCACAGACGAAAAGATCTCAACATAAATAGCATTTTTTAATTTTAACAGCAATAAAAAGCCGTACTTTTTTCTGGGGTCGGGAGAATGGATGGAGTCCAAGTTCTGTGTTTTGTTTAAGATTATTTAATTCTACTTGCTCTTTGTACAATAATACCATAAACCCTTTGGCTGAGCTACCCACTGGGCCGTGAGAATGGAACTATTCCCATGCTTGCTTTTCTTTTCTCCTGCCATTCTTTTTTAAATCATTATTTAAATCATGTCCAAAAGATGATTGTCAGAAAGTAATTAGTGCCTTATCTTCCAAAAGCATAGAATTCATTAGAAGTCAAAGCAGGCTTATGAGCTGAGGAGGATAGTGGCCCTAGCTTGTTCAGGCTGAATGTTACAAAATGATATTGGTCAAATGTCTGAGTTTTCAAGGACAATGTTAGGTGAACAAAGCAAACAGATTAATTGTGATGTGTCTGCTGCTTAGAATGGTTAGTGCAGATCTGGACAACAAGATGCTGCTGAAGCCTCAGTCAGCATAACCATAGTTACAGTGGTGGGATTCAAAAAAAATTACTACCGGTTCTGTGGGCGTGGCAGGGGAAGGATACTGTAAAATCCCTATTCCCTGCCCACTCCTGGGGGAAGGTTACTGCAAAATCCCATTCCCTCCCCACCCCACTAACCTGCTTTCCAGCTCCATTCTCCCATGCAGGGCAACAAAAGAAGACCCAGCCAATCAGCTGGGACTCGGGAGGCAGAGAATAAATGGGGGTGGGGCCAGTCAGAGGTGGTATTTGCCGGTTCTTCGAACTACTCAAAATTTCCACTACCGGTTCTCCAGAACTGATCAGAACCTGCTGAATACCACCTCTGCATAGTTAGAAGCTGGGAACTATTATTTAGGCATCGTGTAAAGAAACACATTTTATTTACTTCAAGAATTTAATTTGATTTTAAACCAGGATTTGCTACTCACCTATCCTGGCAACATCTAAGCACATTGGGGTGACTTGTGCAAAATTACTGGCTTTTTAAAAATTATCATTTTGTGTCTCTGGTTTACTAAAATAGGTAAATGTGCATCTGTTCAATTAAGATGTTTTTGGAAATGTCACTTTTCCCGGGTGCATATCCTTTTTTTTTCCTTCAAAGCCTTACAGCAATATTCAGCGAGGGGGAAAAACTCATTTTTTCCTTAGGTTGCTGTGTTCTTTTGTCAGCGTAAAGCTGAATACTCTCATCCACTGAAATAATACCAGCTTGGTTGAAAATTAATGTCAGCCATAACCTCAGCAGATGACAGCATCTGGCTAAGCTTACTTGAGCTCTGAAGCTAACACTAAATATTGTGATGCAAGACTACTGGGACCACCAGAGTTGTATAGACTGGATTAAGAAGTTGAAAAAAATCATCTCACAAAAAGGCAGGGTCAAGTATTTTTGAACTGTGACCAAAGAAATTGCAAGGACACATCTGTGAAGACTCCAGAAGTTGAACTTAATGTCAACCCACCCACCTCCTTCAACTCCCTTTTAATAGTTATAAGCAATGTTAATGTTTTTATTTAGAAGAAGGTTGTATTTACTTCAAGGGCAATACTTATTTAGAAGCATGCACATAGTTTTAAATACCAAAAAGATTCTCTCAGAACTGTGACAGAGCATTCTTGTCACCAATAAGCAGAAGCTGAGCATTACATTCATCCATCCTCTGTTTGGTTATGTAGCAAGCCCAGGTCACAGAATGCATATTAAAGCAATATACCCAAGCAATATTTTCAAACTTGGCAGCTTTATGATGTGTGGACTTCAACTCCCAGCATCCCCCATCTGGCTGGAGAATTCCGAGAATTGAAGTCCACACGTCTTAAAATTGTCAGGTTTGAAAAATGTCACTCCAGAGGCATTAGCTGCACATAAAACTCTTGATTTATCATTACCGGCATATTTTTTTCAATACATGCAAGCCTACATCAGAATGTCTAAAAACAACTAAAAGTTATTACTTAGATGGGCATTAAGTTATCTTTAAGAGCTTTGGAATAAAGAGCTAGAATATCCCATTCTTAGGGAATTAATAAGAAAGCTTCTTAAAAAGATTAAGTCTATCTCCTGCTCATAATCTTATGAGAGGACTGTTCAGTGAAAGTTCAATTTCCATGTTTAGGGACTCCTTGGTATCTTGAAATATGGATGGGAAAAACCCTCCTATGATATAATATTGTTCAGTTAATATTCCAGTTTGCTTTGATATTCAAAACATTGTTAACATTATCTTGCAGAGATTAGAAGTTGTTTAAGGATGTGAATGTGCTTTTGAACCTAATTCTATGTTATGATATGAAGTGTTTTGATTGGGGGTGGCAACAATTGTATTCATTGTGAAGAGTTACTCTGGATTATTGCCCTATGTTCATTTATTATTGCCCTCTGCTCATTTTGAATTTTTGTCCATTTTTCTATCAACTCAATGGGAAGCTAATGAATAATAAGCTGACCAGTTTCAATGATTTATTTAAAAAAACATTTATTGTTTAACTCATAATTTTAAAAAACAAACAAATCAGTAAGCTAAAATTTTCTCGGCAGTTTACAATAAAACACACGAAAAATTCAATTTGAATAAAAATGCATAGGATGAAATCGAATCGAACACTGAATTATAGCCTGTGTAAACTAGGCAGCAGCTGGCAGTCATTCAAAAACTAAGAATTAAAAGGGAATTAAAAGCCTGGAAAGGTAGAAAGGTCTTCCTCTTCTGCTGAAGTGATGCTAGTATGGCACCAGTTGGGTTTCAGGGGAAGGGAAATTCCATGAATGGGTGAAGAACCTCATTAGATGATCTTAAATCCAGACAGATAAATACAGAAGAAGGTACTTTTAAAAAGTAACCCAAACCTAAGCCATTTGGGGCTTTAAAGATCACAATCAGCACTTTTCCCTGCACCCAGACATGGACCAGCAACCAGCGTAGAGAGCAAAAGAACTGGTGTGACCAGGGGTGGGATCCTACCAGTTCGCACCTATTCACTAGAATCGGTTGTTAACATTCTAAGCAGTTCAGAGAACCGGTTGTTAGAAGAAATTACTGGCCTAATCCTGTAAGGAAGGCAGGAAGGAAACATTCTGGTGTTGCTTACAGAAACTGCCTCTCCATTAACCCTTATTACATTCTTGGCAGGACTAGACTTCCTGTCTCAGGAACGTCTCTGGAGTTTTTTTCCCCTCCTTTGCTGGTACTTTGTGTGGAGTGACCATTCAAAGTTACAACGGCACTGAAAAAAGTGACTTATGACCATTTTTCACACTTATGACTGTTGCAGCATCCCCACAGTCATGAGAGGCCAGGTGAGGAGATGTGTGCCTCGATGTGAGTGATACTGACTTGGCCACACCCAGCCAATAACATGACCCATGAGCATGACCACCAAGCCACACCCACCACCTAAGCCATGCCCACAGAACCAGTTGTTAAAAATTTTGAATCCCACCCCCGTGTGTGACATATCCTAGTGGGTGCCTAGTGTCTAGACACTCTATTTTAATTGAAGTTTCCAATTAGGCAGCCCCTGGAAAACGCATTGCAATAATCCAAATGGAAAGTTACCAGACTATGAATAGCTGTTGCAAGAATGTTTCTGTCTAGGGAAGTTGCAGTTGGTAAATCAGCTGAATCTGATAAAAGTCACCTGTTGTCACCAAGGCCATCTGAGACCCTAGTAATAGATTTTGGAGCAACCCCAAACATAGGATATGTGCAGACCCCTCCAGAACAAGCAAGGTACAACTCCGCTAGACAAAATGCAGCACCTACAACTAATGCCTCCATCTTATTTGGATTGAGTCTCAGGTTTTTTTGGCCCTTGAAATGCCAGGCACCAACTTGCCTCACCTGTGTTAGATAAAAGGGATAGGTAAAATGGGATGCAATCAGCATATTAGCAGCCTCCACTCCTGCATAATCTCTTCCAGCAAAAATCAATCTAAATGATGCTTTTGATGTACAACATTAATAGAATTTTGTATATTTTTTCACGTATTCTTTTGTTTTGTGCATAGAAGTAAATAATGTCAAAAATACCCAGTTAGGGATACCAAATCTAGATACAGAAATCTAGATGACCACAAATATATATCCCCAAAATTAATTCTATACTGCTACATATTGGTTGTCTGGTATTTTGTAATCCTGGTTTGACCCCTGACCTCATTTTTCCTCACTTCAGGTATGGTGAATATCCTAAACTTTATTGGTGAATGATGACTTTAACCCATGGGTGGAAGGGTTATGTTTTTGTTGTGATAGTCGCTTATTTATTTATTTATTTATTTATTTTATTTATTTATTTATTTATTTTTGGACTTGTATGCCACCCCATCTCTGAAGACTCGGGGCGGTTCACGGCTAAAAACAACAACAATAAATAATTTAAAAAGATTAAACTGAATTCACATTTTTGTTCTGGTTTTGCATGAAACAATTGTAGATTACTTGCCATGTTTATTTATCTCCAACTTTCTTCCATAATGGAACTCAGTATAGTTGTCAGGCACAAACAACCACACCCAGAGGTGGTATTCAGCAGGTTCTGACCAGTTCTGGAGAACCAGTAGCAGAAATTTTGAGTAGTTCGGAATACCACCTCTGACTGGCCCTGCCGCCCCCATCTATTATCTGCCTCCTGAATCACAGCTGATCAGCTGGGTCTTCTTTTGTTGGCCTGCACAGGAGAACAGAGCTGGAAAGTAGGTTAGTGGGGTGGGGAGAGAATGGGGATTTTACAGTATTCTTCCCCTGGAGTGGGGTGAGAATGGAGATTTTGCAGTATCTTTCCCCTGCCATGCCCACCAATCATGCCCACCAAGCCATGCCATACCCACAGAACCAGTAGTAACAATTTTTGAATCCCACCACTGACCAGACCCACATGTGCAGAGTTCAAGCTAAGTACTTTATTATGTTCTGCCTATCATACAGGAATCTCCCTAGTCTGGCAGCTTTCCCTTGGGAACAAATAGATAAGGCTCCAAGGAATTTGGGGATGGGCAGTTCTGGCTCTTTTATGGTTGCGCAGTGACTCTAGATTAGCTCTATGCTTGATTCCCTCCTCCCTGCCGGGCTGGGTGCTTCCAACAATGTGATTATTATAATGTGATTATTAGATCACATATCAGTCACTTCATACCTGGAAAATAAATATCATCCAAACTAAGGAAGTGAAAGCCTTCAAGTTGCCAGGCACTTATTTTCAATTTCTAGAAATTTCAACTTTCAGTTGTAAAGTTGCACTGATAGACGTTTTTCCCTGGGAAAGCACCAAGTTATGTCTGATCAGATGACTGAGAGTTTACTCTACAACCCATATGTACGCTGTGTTTGGAAATCACCTGGGTTAAAGTCAAGCAGAATGCAAGGGATACTTCACACCTCTGTTGCAATAAGCTTATATAATATATAGCCCATTCTTGCCACTTTCAAACCTCTCTAGCACATTTTTGTGCTTGCACACAGAACACTCTTCTACTAACATGCCCACATGTCCTATCCTCAATAGTGTTGATAGGGAGATTCAATCATATTCCATACCAACGTCATTGTGCATGTGCTCAAATATCAAAATTGAATCAGTGGACCATGTACTTTGGAATTAACCCATCTATCCTTGATCCTGAGGAATGGGGTTAATCTGTCTCATAACAAGCCATTTGATTAGAGGCAACTGTGAACTTTCTACTAAACAACTTTCTGTGAACTTTATATATTCCAAAGTCTCTCAAAAATCTCTACTCTCTAGCTAATCTCGCTGTGCTAGCAACTGCTCTCAAAAGTCACTGAATAAAATATAATTTTTTAAAAAAATTACATTTATACTCCGCCCTTCTCCGAAGACTCAGGGTGGCTTACAATTTTTTGGAGCACAACCCAATGTGCTCAGCAATAGCCTTCATTCCATTGTATATGCCTGCTTATTACTAGGGCTTTTTGGCCCCCCCAAGTGGCATTTTTTTTACAAAGTCAGCTTATTGCCCCCAACAATCTTGGGTCCTCAATTTACCTACCCTGAGAGGATGGAAGGCTGAGTCAAACTTGAGCCTGGTGGGATTCGAGCCTGCATTAATTGCAGGCAGCTGGAGCTAAGTGCTAGGTGTTTAACAGCCTGCACCACCAAGGCTCTTGTGCTTAGTTAATTGTGCTTGGTTTCTATGATAAGTGGGAGGGGTTAGGTGCTTTTTCAAGAGGCAACTGGACTTTCTGGTTTTTCTTTGAAGATATTTTGCTTGTCATCCAAGAAGCTTCTTCAGCTCTGGCTGGACGGTGGGCAAAGGGAGTCAAAAAGCATCTTTGGGACATCCTTCTAATTTCTCCTACAAAAATCTATGGGATGTAAAAGGATGTGGAATGTCATTTTGGCTGATTTTTTTGTTCAATGCGGAGTAATGGATGCTTTGGTGATGGGCAAAAACATTCCAGAAAAATATTTTTTTCAGAATGGTATACAAGGGATAGAGGGAAAATTTTCATCAGACCACTGTAATCAGCCACTAAGTGTGTCATTTTAGACCCTTGAATTTATAACTGTCCCTACTCAAAAGGAAAAAGTAGGTTGAAGTGTTGATTTGATTGTGAGCATAAAGCTGAAATCGTTATTCTCAGCATGAAATATTTGTAACAGAGAAGCAAAGAAGTAGTTAGCCATAATTGGATATCAACATTAACCCTAGCTTTAAAAAAGCAGCTAACAGGCAAGAAATAGGGGGGGAAAGCAAAGATCAGACAATAGGGTAAAAGAGTAAAATGACAGAGGAATCATAAATAACAGAGAATTCATTTCTAGTTAATAGCCATTTCAGAATGACCCATTATCCTCTGGAGTATCTGTGGCACAGTAAATCCACACAGTCTGAATAGCCTCTCTGTACAAGGGATTATATTCTATTATTTAATTTAAATTTACACATCATTAAATTCCCCTGAATAAAGCCATAATTTTCATAATAACGGAAGTTATGAAGAGAAAAGACTGATTAACCTCTGAAGTTCCTGTCTTAGCCTTTAAATAAATCCATAAAGGCAGTTCAACCAATTGTGCTTTTCGTTTTCTCCAAGGTATTTCTATAAAAAGGCAGAGGGCATAACTCCTGACGTATATTCCAACTCCTATCCTATGTAGTTGAGTTGTTGTTTTTTAAAGTAAAATTGTTGCTCTCTTCCATCTCTATTATTCTGTCCAGTCTTTAACCACTCTTGCCTTCTTTTAAACATTTTCATTCTAAACATTTTAATTTTTATATAGTGTTTCAATACTTTAACGTTTTGCAAAGCTATGGCAATAATTCCTAACTTCCTATTGTCTTTTAGTTTCTGCTGTTTTATAACGAACCACATTACATATTCAATCCACCCTTGGCCAATCAGAAAGATTTGCTATAGCTAATTGATATACCGGTACATCTTTTTTAAAATAACTATATTTATTTTTTATTTATTTATATCTGGATTTATATGCCGCCCCATCTCCAGAGGGACTCGGGGTGGCTTACACACAAACATACACAGTATAAAACTTATTCCAAAATCCAATCCAAATAATTCTAAAATATTAAAAATATCCCCAAAATTAAAAACCCCAACCCCACTCAATCCATGCCGGCCTGTGAAAACAACCAGGTCTTTAGATCACGGCGGAAGGAGCACAGGTCAGGGGCCAGACATAGCTCCAGGGGTAGTTGGTTCCAAAGGGTGGGCACCCCCACAGAGAAGGCCATCCCACGGGGGACCGCCAACCGACATTGCCTGCCCGACAGCACCCCCAGGAGGGCCTGCCTATGGGAGTGATTGGACCTCGATGCTGGTAGGAGGCACTTCTGCAAGTACCCCGGACCCAAGCCATGCAGGTTATACACAGCATGGGCAATATGATTGCCTATACATTTCTTTTCCTACTGTTAGTGTTAAGTTTGCATGAAGAGACTGACACGGTTAAGTTTGCATGAAGAGACAGACACGGAGTGCTTCAAGCTCTTGGTTTATTAGTGACTACAGCTCAGAACGAACCCACTTTGGCTGGGCTGCGGCTGCTACTTATAGCCAGCAGCCGCAGTTGACAGCCAATCAGAGTGCAGGGTTTTCCCGCACTTTTTAAACCAATCATTTCTTACATTTTACAAGAACAGTTCAAACTAAACCAATGACTTTAAACCTGCATACATAACACCCCTCCCCACTAGGTTCAGTCCATACTCAAACCCCAGCCTATCTAATGTATTCTTTTAAATAGGTGGGGCTCTTACGTGTGCTTGAGACCTACGTGGTTCAGATGTTTTAAGGTTCTCACCTTGTGAGGGAGGAAATGTGTCTGCTGACATTTCCTTACTAGGACTTGTAGTAATGGTAGAACCTGTTTGGTTACTACAACCTGGTCTCTCCTCCCAATCCATCTCCAACCCAATGTCAGCACCTAAATCAGGTAATGATGTGCAATCTTCCATTTGTGAAAATGGTTGTTGGTATTGTGACAGGTTTTGGGATGGTTCCTGTCGTGTTAGCTCGTTACACATGGGGTTGATTCTTGCTTGTTCATTACACTCATGATCCTCCCTTCCCCTAGAAGAGGCAGTAGGTATGGGAACCAGAGAGGAGCAAAAGCGATGCTCCTGAGGCAATCTGGATCTTAACTGATCAATGTGCCTGCTCCAGAGGACACCATCCTCTGTTTGTACCCTGTAAGACCTGGGGCCTGTGATTTGGGTTATCTCAGCAGGAATCCATAATGGTTCACCCATAAGGTTCTTAGCATAAACAGAATCACCCACAGTGAATGTGCAATTTTGCTAGTGGAATCTAGTGGTGCGTTGGGTGCGTAAGTGGGATGAAGGCGATCAAGGGGAGACCTGAGTTTCCTACCCATCAACAATTCAGCTGGGGACAAATTAGTTGAGGGGTTGGGAGTGATATGCTGAACACTGAGAAGTTTTTCAACTCTCTCAGTGATATCCCTGGACCCAATTGCTGAAGTTTTTCCTTGGTAAATCGCACCATACGTTCAGCCCGGCCGTTAGCAAGGATGCCCAGGGGCTGTCAGGGCATGTCTGATACCCTGTTGTGCTAGATATGATTCAAAAAGGTTGGATGTAAATTGAGGGCCATTGTCAGAAACAAGCACATCAGGTAACCCGTGAGTTACAAAAGCTTTTAAGCTGTTTGATGACAGCTTCAGTTGTGGTGGATGCCATAGGGATAACCTCTAGCCATTTGGAATATGCATCAACTATAATAAGGAAAGTGTGCCCTCTGGTAGGGCCAGCAAAATCAATGTGAATCCTGGACCATGGGCCCCTAGGACATTCCCATTCCTGTGTGGGGAGAGGTGGGCAGGCCTGACTACCTGACAGTTGGGACAAGATGCAACCCAGTTTTCAACCATTTTGTCAATACCTGGCCACCATACATAACTCCTGGCCAATCCCTTCATTCTGACAATACCTGGATGACCCTCATGTAACATTTCCAAAACCTCTTTTGCAGTTTTGCAGGAATAACCACCCTGTTACCCCACAAAATACATCCTCTTAATACAGATAATTCAGTTTGCCTGGATTTAAAAGGTTGGGCAAGTTGAGGTAGATCTTGAAGAGGCCAACCTTTCTTAATCCAGCCTATAACAGGAGCCAATACAAGTGTCTTTGGCAGTCTCTCTGGCAATTTCAGCAGCGTGTACTGGAAGCTTGGCAACAGTTTCTAGGAAAAGGTGTAAGTCTCAGGAGCAAAGTCCTCAGTGTGAGAAGGAAGTGGGCAGCGACTCAAAGCATCTGCATGCCCAATGTCTTTGCCAGGCCTGTGGATGAGTTTGTATGAATAAGCAGCAAGAAATTCAGTCCACCTCAGCATTCTTGGTGACAGGATAGTGGGTGTAGGTTTGTCTCCTGCCACAATGCCTAACAGAGGTTTGTGATCTGTGACAATGGTAAATGTTCTCCCATATAAATACTCATGGAATTTCTTGACAGCTGCAACAATTGCCAAGGCTTCCTTGTCCAGTTGGCTGTAGTTCCTCTCTGCTTTGGTCAAGGTGCGAGAGTAAAATGCAATAGGAGCTTCCCTCCTGGGAAGCCAGTGGCTCAAACCCCACTCCAAAAGGGGATGCATCACAAGTCAGTACAACAGGCAAATTCTCAGAGAACTGTATCAGTACAGCATCAGACGTGATTAGTCTTTTAATATTGTTAAATGCAGATTGTTCTTTTCTGCCCCAGACCCACGCAGACTTTTTGTCTAATAATCTGTGCAGTGGTTCTGCAATGGTTGCCTTCTGAGGTAGGAACATGTGATAAAAGTTAATGAGTCCAAGGAAGGCTTGCAAATCTGTTTTACATTTTGGTCTAGGGGCTTCTTTGATTGCCTGAACCTTGGCATCTGTGGGGTGGATACCATGCTTGTCAATCATATAGCCCAAGAACTCAACCTTGTCAGTTCTAAGAGTGCATTTTTCTTCCTTGACTTTTAACCCCGCTTTTGAATCTGGTAAGGACTTCTCTGAGTCTCTCTGTAACTGAGTGTCATTTTCAGCAGAGATTAACACATCATCAAAGTAAGGTACTACCCCTGGCAGTCCTTGGAGCATCCTTTCCATAAGGCTTTGGAAGATGCCTGGTGCCACGCTTACTCCAAACTGTAACCTTTACATTTGAAAGCACCTCTATGAGTCACAATGGTTTGGGCCTCTGCAGTGGCATCATCAACTGTTAATTGTTGATATGCCTGGGCCAGATCCAATTTGGCAAAGACTGTACCCCTGCCAAGTGAATGTAGTAAATGATGCACCACTGGAACTGGATATGCTCTGTTGAAGCGCATGGTTCAATGTCCCCTTATAGTCTCCACAGATTCTCACTGACCCATCAGTCTTGACTGGTGTGACTATGGGTGTCTCCCACCTGGAGTGGTCAGTGGGCTCTAAAACTCCTTGAGCTATTAGTTTATCTAATTGTGCATCAATTTTTCCTTTAAGGCAAATGGGACCCTTCTGGGCTTTAAGCGAATTGGTGGCACCTTGGGATCTAGATTGAAAGTGATAGGGGTCCCCATATACTTGCCCAATCCTTCGCTGAAGACCTCTGGAAACTCAGACTTCAAGGCCTCCTCCCATTCAGTGTTGCTCACGTGATTGATGCCAGTCACCTCGATGCCTAGTGGATTGAACCACTCAAGTCCCAGCAAGCTTGGGCGATCCTTGTCCACGATGGTCAGGGGCAAGCGTTTGGTGTGGCCTTTGAACTTCACGTTGAATTCTCTTGTTCCAACTACTGGAATCTTGTTCCCTTGGTAGTCTTTAAGAGTCAGTGCTTGCTTCTTGAAATGCTTCTTCTGAATGTTTGGGAGTAGTCTGTGAATAGTGTCCCATGACACCATAGATAAATATGAGCCTGAGTCCACTTCCATTTGGCAAGGCCTTCCTTCAATTAGTACCTTGACATGCACTTTTCTGTTATTGATAGAAGAAGAATGACCAATAGTTACTGTCTGATGAGTTTCATTCTTCCCTTTGCTTCTGTGCTGCCCCATTTTCTCACTGAGGTTGTTGGGCTTGAATTCTTTGTCAGGAAACTTCCTTCTGTTGGGTGGAGTTCTGGATGATTTGCAGACTCTTGCTAGGTGTCCTCTTTTTTCACAACGGAGGCAGATGGTATCTAGGAACTTGCATTCAGTGTGGGGTGGCTTCCCCACAACCTCTGCAGTAGAAATCTTGCCTCTTTCTTCCCAGGTCTTTCTTTTTCCGCTCCATTCTGAGTCTATAAATTCCTTCCTCCACCTCACTACAGTCTGACTCAGAATCTATTTGCTCACAATGAGTTGTTGTGGACTTTTCCACATCAGGATGGCTTGTGGCCTTGTTAATTTTCTTCATGGCTGCTGCTGAGGACTTGGTAGCTTCTGCTGAAGAGGCCTCTTCTATTGCTTCCTTCAGCGTGATCTTAGGTCTTAGTAATAACTTGCTCTGAAGCACCTTGTCTTTAAGGCCCAGAACAAATCGATCGCATGGCCTCTTCTAAATTGTTAAATTCACATGCACCCCAATGTCTCTTAAACTTGCCACGAAGTCGTTTTTTCGCTTTCCCCTTGATCCCGACGGTAAAACTCGTGTCTCTTAATGAGGCACGATACTTGTGGGGCGTAATGGGCTCTTAACAACTTTTCTAAGTCAGGCCATTCCATTACCTTCACGTCTGCAGCTCCCGCCAATGCCTTCGCCATCTTGAAAACTGCCGGACCGCAGTGCGTGAGAAAGACCGCCTCTTCCGCTTCGAAATGTCGGCAAGATCTTTCCTTCCAGATACATTTGGAAACGATCTGCATACGCTCCCAGTCTTCTGCCGTCGGATCGAACGGGCTGGGGGTGTTCAGCGCAGCCATCTCTCTCTTCTTCTGTTCCGTTGCCTTCTTCTTCAGGGAGATCCCACCTCGTCGCCAGTGTTAAGTTTGCATGAAGAGACAGACGCGAGTGCTTCAAGCTCTTTGTTTATTAGTGACTACAGCTCAGAACGAACCCACTTTGGCTGGGCTGTGGCTGCTACTTATAGCCAGCAGCCGCAGTTGCCAGCCAATCAGAGTGCAGGGTTTTCCCACTTTTAAACCAATCATTTCTTACATTTTACAAGAACAGTTCAAACTAAACCAATGACTCAGCCTTCCATCCTCTCGGGTAGGTAAATTGAGACCCAAGTTTGTTGGGGCAATAAGCTGACCTTGTAAAAATGCCGCTTAGTAATAAGCAGGCATATACAATGGAATGAAGGCTATTGCTGAGCACACTGGATTGTATCCCAAAATTGTAAGCCGCCTGAGTCTTGAAAAAGGGCATATAAATGTAATTAAAAAAAAAACTAAACCAATGACTTTAAACCTGCATCCATAACAGTTAGATTTATTACAAGAGGAGTTTTAAAAAATTAAAAAGGAAAACCTGTTCCTTCCAAACCTAGAGTCATACCAGCACATAATTGCTCTCTTTAAATAGCTTCTTTTATACATTTTTATACCTTTATACCTATTCTTAAATATCTGTTGAGCAGGAAGCATTCCATTCTTGAACATAACCAATTTTCTATCACTGGACCTTTGTCTCTTGATCAAGAGTTCTTGGTAATATATTTTAACAGGTTCCATGGCCTGAAAAAGATTGAAAGTCTCTGACTTAACAAAGCATTTCATGGACCATGGCTGCATTGACAAATCACTCTCAACTATTCCTAATTGAATAAACCACCATGCATGGTGTTCAGTAAGTTATAAACCTTGAAAGGTGCCCAGAGTCACAGAAGTGAGATGAACAGCCATATAAATGTAATAATACATTTTTTTAAATTACATTTATATGCCGCCCTTCTCCAGAGACTCAGGGCGGCTTACAATTTTTGGGATACAACCCAGTGTGCTCAGCAATAGCCTTCATTCCATTGCATATGCCTGCTTATTACTAAGCGGCATTTTTACAAGGTCAGCTAATTGCCCCCAACAAACTTGGGTCCTCAATTTACCTACCCCGAGAGGATGGAAGGCTGAGTCAACCTTGAGCCTGATGGGATTCGAGCCTACAGCAGTTGTAGGCAGCTGGAACTTAAGTGCAGGCAATTAATAGCCTGAGCCACCAAGGCCCTAAACAAACATACATAAACAAACCATAATTCACTTTCCACATTGTCTGTATCACACACAAGATCCAACCAAACCAATTTCATTGTGGCTAACCAAAAGAAGAAAAAAACCCCACCAACATTATCTCAGTAAGGCTTATCCCAGATCTGAACAGGAACATCTATCTCATGTTGTAGATGTGATTCTAGAGTGAAAGCTGACATTTGCTACTGGCCATTGCTTGAGAATGTAGCAGAGGCAGCTCTGCACTCCAGCTTTGTAACTTTACCATTTACCTTCTTAATACTTGCTACTTCCTAATGCTGGTCTCTGGTTAACCCTGGTTTGTGGAATAAATAATTCCATCCATAGCCATATCTTGAAGCAGCTGCTTGGACAACATTCAGAATGGTGTGCCGTGTCATTTTTTTATGTATGCAATATGCACATAATGCATATATTTATCAGCGGTGTGGAAGAATCTAAGGAGAGGTGAAAATTGATTATAGCAATAGCACTTACTTATATACCGCTTTACAGTCCTCTCTAAGCAATTTACAGTCGGCATATTGCACCCAACAATTTGGGTCTCCATTTTACCCACCTCAAAAGGATGGAAGGCTGAGTCAACCTTGAACCTGGTCAGATTTGAACTGCCAAATTGCAGGCAGCCAGCAGGCAGCAGAAGTAGCCTGCAGTACAGCACTCTAACCACTGCGAGACTGTGGCTCGGTGTCCCTGAAAGGTGTCTGAAACTGAAACATAGCATCAGAGAATTGTAGAATTAGAAGGGGCCACAAGTACAGGTAGCCCCAAATTTCTGTTGTTAAGTGAGACATTTGTTAAGTGACATTTGACTCATTTTATGACATTTCTTGACACAATTGTTAAGTGAGTCACTGTAATTGTTAAATTAGTAATATGGTTATTAAGTAAATCTGGCTTTCCCATTTACTTTGCTCATCAGAAGGTCATAAAAGAGGATCACATGACCTCAAGACACACTGCCATAAATGTGAAACAGTTGTCAAGCATCTGAATTTTGATCATGTGACCATAGGGATGCCGCAACAGTTGTAAGGGTGAAAAAATGGTCATAAATCACTTTTTTCAGTGTTGTCGTAACTTTAAACAGTCACTAAATGAACTGTTGTAAGTTGAGGACTACCTGTAAGATCTAGCCCTGTGATGGAGAACCTATGCAACATGTGTGTCATGCCCCTGGTAGAGACTGACTCTGAGGGAGAGGATGAGCAGCCAACGGGGAGTGGAAGTGTGGCTCCGGAGGTCGTGGAGGAGGCTGGGAAAGGGCAGAAGCCGGCTGAGCAGTCAGAGGAGGACCCAGGCCCATCCCCCACCCATCCTAGGGCACACAGGGAGGAGAGGATAAGGGAGAGACATGGTCTGTTCAGGAGGAGAGGGCCTTGATCCTCTTCATGGGCTGCAGCTGTGATAACTGAATAAGAGGACAGACCTGAGTACGGGCGAACACTAGAAACAACGTGTGGAAATATCTCTAGTTTATGATTCCTCTCTGAGTTTGGCATCCTTCCCGGTATGTGTTATTTGTGGACATCCTCCAACCCTTATCTTGCCTAGTTTGTGTTGCTTTTTCCCTTCTTCCTGTAACTGTTTGTGTGGGAGTTATTTGGCTTCTGTTAAGAACATTCGGAGCTTGGAAGCAAAGTGAAGGAATAAAAGGGGCTTCACCTGTTTTCTGTGACTGTGTTTGTTTTGTATCCCACCCTGGGTCATCACAACATGCCAGAGGTGGCATGCAGAGCCCTTTCTGTGAGCATGTGCGCCGCCACCAGCTTCTCTTCTGCTTTCCAGCATGTGTATGTGCACCAGTTAGCTGGTCTTTGCTGGCCGGCGTGTTCATGCACACTGGCCAGCTGGATTTTGGTTTCTGGAGCACTGGCATGTGCATGTTCCAGTTTGGGCACTTAGTGCTGCCAAGGTTCACCATCACTGGTCTAGCCTATCCTTGCACAATAAACTGGCAGTAAAACCATTTAAGGCTTTCATGAGAGGTAGCCATTCAGCCTCTTCTAAAAAGTTCCAGAGCTAATGAATCCATAACTTCTAGAGGTAGATTGTTCCCCTGTTGTACAAATCGGTAACTTTTTCATTATGGTAAATGAATTCTAGGGAGCTCCAACCTATACTCCTTACTTCCAGTCCTTGAGTTTACTGCCTTGTTGTGCAGTTTTGTTAAATATTTTTAATCAATCCTATGACTGATTAATGTTTAGAGGATCTTGTTAACTTGTCTATATATTTAAATTGCATAAAGATGCTGAGCCCAGTCTGTTTTCAAACCAACATTTATTGTACAAGCAGCTTGAAACAAATAAACATACAGAAAGACTATTACCAGTGTCTTTTGCCTTCTTTAGTTTCTTCTCTTTCAGGTCTCTCTTGGTTTCTACAACTACCTATGTAGTTGAGTTTTCTCTGTCCTTTAGGTTTGTTTGTCAGGAGTTCTGAGGTAGATATTTGAGAGAATTGATTGCCTATGCTGATCAATCTCTCTTAAGGACAATTGAGAACAACTCTCTAAGAAACACAGACCTCTTAAGAAACTTAGACCTCTCTTTTAGACTTTCCCCCCTCTCTCCCCCCTTTTCTCGTTTCTCATGAGGTTCCGCCTCCTCATGCTCCTGAGGTACCCAGCTCCAATTCCCGAGGTTTCACCACCTGAGGTAAAAGCCTGTTGGGCTGCCCCTTATATACTAAGGGGCGTGGCTTGTGATGCCAGTCCAGGGTATGTGTTGTCACCTTGTCATTGGTGGATTTGATCTCACCTCAAATCCATACAAGTTGTAAACTGCATAGAAACACCAGAAAGTTCTATTTTCTGACAAGTTTCCTTTTCTTTTTATGTATTTGAACATCTCTATTATGTTCTCATGTTTCAATCTTCCTTTCTCCAGCAGGGAATTACATCTAATTTTCTCCTACATACACACACACACAAAACATATAAACATATATATGTTTAATTGCTCCCTGAACTCTGAATACTCATGGTTATTAAAGATTTATGCAAGATAATTCAATATATATAGCACTACAAAATATGTTTTATTTTCACATTCGGTCATTAATAATTTACTATCGGATCTTCAGCCGGTGTGAATTATTGATGTCAATAGAATGGCAGTGATTCACACCAGCAGATTAATTAGATGTTAATGCCATAGGAGTGTATGGGCATGCACACATGAGCAAAGACACTCCCATACACACACACACACACACACACACACACATGGGTTACAATCATAGAAGCTGTATTAATCTATATTGATGGAGATCAGTCCCTAAAGTTGCTTCCTGTTTTTAAAACAATGTTATAAATAAAAGTTTAGCATGTGAATAAGCAACTAAAGGTGTTATGTTCAGGACGAAGAGATCACATATCAAAGAAGCCATTTCTTAGTGCAAAGCCCTCTTTTATTTGATCCAGGGAATGTGGTTTAACTTCAGAGCAAATTCAGTGCATTTTTCTGCTATTTTTCACCACTATAAATAGCTGATCCCAACACCACCATCCCCAGGATAGATACCCAACCTATCTATCTAGTGGCAAAGCACAGGAATCAGTTCTGGGAGCAGAACTGTGAGGCAGCTACTCTGATCAAGCAGTCTTTTTAATTCCCCTAGCTATAGATCACTCAGCAGCAATTTGAAAATCATTTAATTATTATTACATATCATAGTGACTATTCCCAGATTCTATAAGTGTGAACATAAATATCTATTTCACCCTCTCTCTCTCTTTCCTTAACTTTTATAAAAGCTAGTTGAAAAATCCAATGTGTATAATTAGAGACATATATTCTGATAAGAGACATTTATTCTGCAAGGGTTGATTCATTGAGTCAAATGCATATAATGTGTGTGTGTGTGTGTGTGTGTGTGTATGGGAGTGTATATACACACACACACATATTACAGGAATCTATGGGTACATACGTACATATTTATTTTCATCTCGACTTTTTATTTTTATGAATAACTCAAGGCAGTGAAGATACTTAATACTCCTTCTTCCTCCAATTTTCTCCACAACTCTGTGAGGTATGTTGGGTTATTATTATTATTATTATTATTATTATTATTATTATTTTATTAGACTTGTATGCCTCCCTCTCTCCCTAAGGACTCAGGGCGGCTCACAATATAAAATACAATACAATAAATTACCTAAAAAACAATTAAACGATACAAGCCCAATATTAAATATTAAAACAATTAAAATTATTTTAAAAGAAGAGACCCGCCCCCTTGGTTCAGTCCAGGCTGGCCTGCTGAAAGAGCCAGGTCTTCAGGTCCCGGCGGAAGGAGCGGAGATCAGGGGCCAAATGAAGACCCAAGGGGAGTTGATTCCACAGGGTGGGTGCTCCCACAGAGAAGGCCCTACCCCTGGGCACCTCCAGCCAACAATGTCTGGTTGACGGTACCCCAAGGAGGCCCTGCCTGTGGGAGCATACAGGGCGAACGGAGTGTGATGCCGGCAGAAGACGTTCCTGCAAGTACCCTGGACCCAAGCCATGTAGGACTTTATATGTTGTCACTAATACCTTGAATCTCACCCGGAAGGCAACCAGCAACCAATGCAGGTCACGCAGGAGGGGTGTAACATGGGAGTATCGGGGCACTCCCATCACAACCCGCGCGGCCGCATTTTGCACCAGCTGCAACCTCCAGGTGGTCCGCAAGGGCAGTCCCATGTAGAGAGCATTGCAGTAGTCGATTCGGGTTGAGACGAGAAAGAGAAAGAGAGAGAGAGAGAGGGAGGGAGCGAGAGGGAGAGGGAGCGAGAGAGACCGAAGTCACCCAGTCGACTTTCATGGCTAAGGCGGGACTAGAACTAAAAGTCTCCTGGTTTCTAGCCTGATGCCTTAACCACTAGACCAAGCTAGCACTATGAGTTCTATGAGCTCAACAGCAACCCAAAGCAATTTCAGAAGGTCTCCCTTGTCCATTTACTTTATCGATCGTTGGTGCTAAGAGGATCTGGGCAACTGCACTGATCAAACCAGCTGATTCTTGATTCATTTCCCAGAGTTTTCCAAAGTTGCATTAGTACCACTGGAGGTCTGTCAAATAGGAGAATAAGTAGAGGCCTCACTCACTGACTGCAGCTCACTTCAGGGCTAGGCAGCTGCAAAAAAAAATTAAAAAATGAGCCATCATTTTATACCGCACTGCACCCTCGGCCTATCAGTCTTCCGACATCACTGACATTGGGAAGAGAATAAAAAATGGATCACTCACTTGCTCAGTGAAGCCAGCCAAGCACACATCCCAACATAGGGCAGAAAAGAGAAGAAAATATCTCAGAGATCTACCCGCTGTCTGCATGGATGAGTTTCTTTCGTAGCTGTTCATTTCCTTTTTGCCCAGCCCTGAGAAATGCATTAGTAACTTCACTAAAAGAGTCCAGCAGTGTGGATTTCAGTCGCACAGTCCCACACCTCTAAAGTTGGCACATTTCAAGAGTTGACCTGCCTGGAGATTTTGTCCATCTTTTTAAAGTCTTCCAGGGAGAGGAATAAAGTTAAGAATGCAGGTAATCCTTGGTTTACCACAATTCATTTAGTGACAATTTGAAGTTACAATGGCACTGAACAAAATGACCTTTTGACTGTTTTTCACACATAACCATTACGGCATCCCCATGCTCATGGGATCAAAATTCAGATGCTTGGCAACTGATTCATATTTATGATGGTTGCAATGTCCTGGAATCATGCGGTCCCCTTTTGTAACCTTCTGACAAACAGAATGAGGGCATTCACTTAACAACCATGTTACTAACTTAACAACTGCAGTGATTCACTTAACAACTGTAGTAAGAAAGGTTGTAAAATAGAGAATACACACAAGGAATTTGTCTCGGTGCAAATGCTTTCAGTGTACACAAAAGAAAAGATACATTCATCAAGAGTCAAGAACCATAAGGTACAACACTTAATAATAGTCATAGGGTACAATAAGCAATCAAATCATACTAGGAAACAGTCAATATAGATCGCAAGGATATAAGCTACAAAGTAACAGTCATACAGTCACAAGTGGGAGGGAATGGGTGATGAGAAGGTTCACGGTAATAGTAGTGCAGACTTTGTAATAGTTGAACACTGTTGAGGGAATTATTTGTTTAGCAGAGTGATGGCTTTTGGGGAAAAACTGTCCTTGTGTCTATTCATTTTGGTGTGCAGCGTTCTATAGCATCATTTTGAGGGAAGGAGTTGAAATAGTTTATGTCCAGGATGTGAGAGGTCTGTAAATATTTTCACAGCCCTCTTTTTGACTCATGCAGTATACAGGTCCTCTATTGAAGGCAGGTTGTTTTTGGAGGGAGGGAGGGAGGGAGGGAGGGAGGGAGGGAGGATGGAAGGAAGGAAGGAAGGAAGGAAGGAAGGAAGGAAGGAAGGAAGGAAGGAAGGAAGGAAGGAAGGAAGGAAGGCTCTTTAAAAGTCTGTTACTGTATTATATAACCTAATACCAATGGTAGGATTCACCCGGTTCGTACCAGTTCGGGAGAACTGGTTGTTAACCTTCTGAGCAGTTTGGTGAACTGGTTGTTGGGAAAAAAATCATTAGGGTAGAGAACCGGTTGTTAAATTATTTGAATCCCACCACTGCCTAATACATGATTGAATGTGTGGATAGCTTCTTGAGAACTTGTGCTTCAAAGCTCTGCTTAACAGGGAAAAAAAGGAGGTATATAAATAATGCCTAAAACCTGCCTCAGATATGACAGTGTGGTTCAAGTTTTATGTGGTCATGTCTACTCCTCACATCCAGACCCACGGAGGGTAAAAAGAGACTAGAGAAGTGAGGGCTTACTGACAGTTCTGTACAATGACAGTAGGAATAGTCATCACCCAAAGGTGCTTTCTTTCAAAAGGAAACTGAAGTTTCTTGTTTTGCTTGAAGATGTTTCGTTTCTCATCCGAGAAGATTCATCAGTTCTGACTGAATGACAGGGAATGGAAGGATTTATATTTCTTGCAGTCATCTGGTCATTAGCAGTCTTTCTGAGAATCGTTGAGGTCACTTGGAGGTTTATCTATGATCTCCGGGTCACCTGAATTCTGTAGTCTGCAATTTTTTTTCTTTTTCTGGAAATCCGTTTATACTCCTGCACCATTTGAAGGGTGTTCATCCCAAAGCGCATAGCGAAATGCCTATGAAGATTCTCAGTTCATCCAGGTAATGGTTGTCTCAGTTATCCAGGTTGTAGACGTTTAGCTATGCACTTTGGGATGAATGGTGCAGGAGTATGAACAGTTTTCCAGAAGAGAAATTCAGATTACAGATGTTTTCCGAAAAGGTCCCTCAGAAATGGAGTGCACATTTTAGCCTTACCAACGGAACCTGCTAGAAACATACAGGATTTCCCTTTTCTAAATTTCCCCAATCTTTCTTCTTTTTTCCTTCTGGTTTTATTTTTATTTCCCTCTGCCTGTCAGCCATGTTCCCCCCCCCCCAGACACACACCTTTTCAGTTCTCTTTTTTGGAGTTTCTTCTTGTATATTCCTTTCTTCTTCTTCTTGATCTTGGGTGTCTTATCTCTTTTATTTGCTGTCTCTGTTGTCAATGTCTCTGTTTTAAGTCCTTTTATGTCTTTGGACAATGATCCTTGTTCTTCATATTCATCAAGGCTGTTATATTTCTCTTTTAATTCATCCTCTCTGAGCTTCCTTTGTTCTTCTGCGAGCTGTGACGCCATTACTTTACTCAGCATTATCTCCACCATTTTTTCTTAAACATCTCTCTCACAGTTTGGAGCTCCAACTTAAATTCTTTGCTTATTTCTTCCATTTCTTTGGTCTATTAAGTTATTCTTTATTTTATTAAAGGTCAAGTTTTTCTGTTATAGTCCTTGTCAAAAGTCTCAATTTATCTCACTTTCTCTTTCTTCTGTTTTCTTATCACAATCAACCTCCAACATTCCCAAAGTATTGCATTCTTTTATATTTTACTGTAATTCCCCCCTTCTTTTTTATAAGCTCCGGGGATCTTGTTTATACAACCAATAATTTTCCATAGAAACATAAAAGAAGGAAATCTTTAACCTTTAAGTGGTGCTCTATATCACTTTCTTCTTTAAATTCTTTATTTTAAATCACTTTTCCGTAGTGTTAATATTAAATTTTTATCAATTCCAAATAAGTCCAGCATTTTATCTAATGCCTGATTAATGTCCAATTCTGTATGTTGTTCCAAATTTAGTCTCTAATTATATATGTTTTTTTATTTCTGTTTTTTTTCTTTACCTTATATTTTCCTCTTATTTCTCGTTCGCTGCTATCACTCTCTCCAAACGAGGGCTCCTTCTTTCCGCTTTTTCGGGGTTTTCAAAAAGAATGTTCAAAGTCTTTTATCCAATTGCATGCTGCTCACCACTTTCACTCTCCAACACAAAACTTGTGTCCCGGCAGCTTCCCGTCTTCAGGGCAGCCATTAAAGACTGCCGCTTCTCCCTGTCTTCTAGGGGAGTTTACCAAGCCAGGGAGGCAGCCATTAAAGACTGCCGCTTCTCCCTGTCTTCTAGGGGAGTTTACCAACCCAGCTGGCAGTCTCCCCCTCTTCCTCCACCCCTATGATGTGGGTCAGATGGATCCAGTCCTTTAAGGACCCCTCCAACAGGGTAAGCATGGATCAAAGCTGTGCACGATCACGGTCTCTGATCCGTCGTTGACAAAAACCTCGGTCTCTGTCCAGGAAACTTTTAGTTCAGAAGAAAAGGCTATGCAAGATTGATGCATATAAGAAAGGTTTCTAAAACCCTGCAAATAACAGGAGTGTGGTAATCATAGGATCAACCCAATGATGGAGCACTTGCCCATAGTAATGAAGGTTATAGAATCACATGGTTAAATGGCAAGTGTTTTCAGAGTTTAAATAATGAGAAATCCCCTAAGGGAGATTGCTGGAATATGTGTGTTTTTCAGCTGCAAGGCACTAAGGAATGTTCAATTCACTTAATTTTGACTCTGCTCTTTAATGCCCTCTAGTCATCACTAACATGCTGTGAGAAAAAAATGGAATTCTGGGAACTTTCCTTCTTGTCAGAGGAATGAATGGTGGGAGAAGTGAAAGAGTTCCAGAGAATGGATAACCCTCATTTTAATAAAACAGAGAAAGCTTGCTTTATGGAATAACACTTTTTAAAAGTCCAGTAAGTTCTTTGCTTGTAGATGTGGGAAATGGAGTCACTTATCACTTCAGCTTCATTCCTTCATTCCCCAAGAAAGTTGCACAATGAAAAAGATGATATTGTAAACAAGATTTCCCGGTGTTTCTATGATATTATGATAGCAAAATCCAGATACTGTAAAATAGCTTATTTTGAATCATGATATGCTTCTCCTTAAGTCCAAATTTGTGGTTTGGTGGGTACTGCTCTAGGGATTGTGATCTAGGAAGCCCATGGGAGGGATGGGATCAGTCAATTATATTCTCTAGTATGACAAATGTGCTTAAGAGAAATGAAGTGTGCCATTCTTAAATGAGATTATTTAATGAGATGTGCTTACCTATAAAAAAAGGTAAGAAAATCTGATATATTCTTTAAATAAGTTATATGATTATAATTCAATTGCATTACAGTGCATTTAATGAAAGTGTGTAGCTTTTTAATTATGTGTTGATTTTTTTTGCCAAGATTATACAGCTGTTTCGAGATATTTGTTGAAATTAATGGGCTTCAACATTTTTTTGTTGGTTTATGGTCATTTTGCATGAATAGCATTTGTTCTAGGTTTTAAAATGGCTACATAAATTTGTGAAAAAACAACTATCACCCAGTCAAGTATCTGACTGAAACCATACAAATACGCAGATGAGGCAGACCAATCAAAATAGAGCTAGCATCATTCCCAACCACCAATCAACCAATATTTCCCCTGAAGCTTCAAATCAACAATGTTTCTCAGTTTCTACATAGACTATAAATACTGCCAAAGCAATCCTAGTTTCTAAAGTGCTATGCTGAGGAAACCTGTCATGGCTGTCTGGGGAATTCTGGGAATTAAAGTTCACACATCTTCAAGTAGCCAAGGTTGAGAAACACTGGTCTAGGGTGCAATGCATCCTTTTTCTATTTTAAAATTTCAAGAACTAGGTCCAAACATATACATGATCACATTAAACTTCAATGTAAATCTATCCTCTCATTTGTCTTCTTTTTTAAATGACATGCTCCCCTCCCTCCCTCCCTCCTCCCTCCCATTATATGCTCAATATATATCGGAGAAAGACTGGCAGAGCCAAGGGAGGAGTCAAGCAGGGAATTAGTTTACAGACTCTATGTAGTCATAAGAAGGTAAGGTCTAACACACACATGTACACACACACCAAATACTTTAACTTTTATCTATTTTTACGCAAGTGCAAACTTTTAGTCAAACTCAATTTCAGGGTTATGTTTGACTTGTGGGGGCAGGGGGGTCACTCAAGGCTCTTCTTTTGGCCACGATGGCCTCCTGCAGCCCTCTGCCAGCAAAAACAGAACTTGGGGAAGCCACACACAGCTGCCCTGACTCCATTTTCACTGGCAGAGGCACCGTGGACTGGTCCTTTGCTGTTTCCAGGGTGGCCCTGCGGGCCAGATCTAAGCCCCCTGCAGGCTGAATCAGGCCCGTGGGCCTTTGACACTCCTGTTTTAGTCTTAGAAGATTCCTGAATATAGGTTTGAGCAATAAAACTATAAATTGAGGCCTTTACATGTGCACCTGGTTGCTTGTGTCTGACAATATTCTTACTTCATTTTTTTGAGGCTTTGCAAGGATTTTATAATGAAGTTTTTTTTTCTGGATTTGTTAAATTGATAGTTTGACTCAGGAAATCCTGGGGTTCATTAGCTAACCGTAGGCTCATTGATGAAAAGATCAATCATGCTAGATAACTGTATCCACCCATATTGTTTCTCAGCCTCTCACAGCCATATTTTACAGGCATTCCAAATGTAAATTCCATTCTGAGGAGTCACTCTGACAAGTGCTCTGTGTGAAATATATGCACATCTTAGAACACACCTCTCACATCTTTTTGATAAGCATGAACATTTGGAAAAACAAGGGATGCGGAAAGAAGCCCTTAAAGCAGACCATTCTGAAGCTGTTCAGAACACAACTGGGTCATTGGCAAGTTGCAAAACTCATGGATTCCAAGAGTAGGTTTTGCTTTTCAACATTTCATGTTGGATGTTCTTGGAATTTAATCAAGCACTGTATCTCATCTAATCTTGAATATGATTGGAATATTAACACCCACAAGAAAATGTGAAGTCTGCAGTTTGTTTGTGCACTTTATTATGCATGCCAACTCCTGAAATCGATAGCTGACAAAGGTAAATTGTTGGAATGGGAAGACACATCTGAATGAACAATGGTTTCAACCCATGTTGTGTCCACATCATTTCTCTGCAAGAATTTCAGGCCTTGGTCAACAATGCTGCCCTGAGTCCTTCGGGAGATAGGGCAAAAAAATCAAACAAATAAATAAATAAATCCCCATGAGCAGCATCCCATGTCGAGGAAAGAGAAATAAGCCACTGCTGTTTTCTGAAAGGACGCCTTGGGAAGAACAGGAAGAAGATTGTTATGTGTGCGTTTCAGACTAGTTCTGTCAGATGCAGCATTAGTAGATGCAGAGATAAAAATCCCTTATAGCAGCTTCTGCCCATGTGATGGGGAGGGTTACAACTTGCCAGAGTTAGCTGTAGATTATGGTAGATGTATGGAACAAAATTTCATTTTAATGTATGTGGATTAGTGTACATTCAAAGTAACAATAAAGTTCTTCTTCTTCCTCGTCCTCCTCTTCCTCCTCCTCCTTCCACTTCTTCTTCTTCCTCTTCTTCTTCCACTTCTTCTTCCTCCTCCTCCTCCATCTTCCACTCCTTCTCCCTTCTCCTTCTTCTTCTTCTTCTTC
>CM019149.1:203566481-203701624 GCA_009733165.1 Naja naja
TCTTCAAAAAGGGAGACCTCAGCCTAGTTGAAATTACAGACCAATCTCTTTATGCTGCGTCACCTGTAAAGTCATGGAATCAATTATTAACCAATCCATTATCCTCCACTTAGAGACAAACAACCTACTCTCTAATAAACAATTTGGTTTCAGAAAAAAACTATCCTGCAATCTACAACTCTTACACTGCAAAAACATATGGACTATACAACTGGATCAGGGCAAAGCAATAGATGCAATCTACATAAACTTCTTAAAGCCTTTGATTCAGTGGTACATGACAAACTACTCTAAAACTAAAATCTTATGGTATCTCTGGCCACCTGCATAACTGGATAGAAGCATTCCTGTCAAACAGACAACAAATGGTCAAAATTGGGAGTGTCCTATCAAATTCTGTACCTGTCAACAGTGGTGTCCCCCAAGGCAGTGTTCTAGGACCAACTCTCTTCATACTCTACATAAATGACCTCTGTGATCATATTAAACAGCACTGTGTTCTCTTTGCTGATGATGTAAAGCTATTCAACACCACAGACAATACTGCTACCCTTCAAAAGACCTTGACTATGTATCAGAATGGTCAAACAAATGGCAACTTCAAATCTCAACAAATAAATGCTCTGTCTTACATATTGGCAAAAAAAATCAGAAAATAAAATACAAGCTGAATAGTCAAGACCTTGTTGATGATCCAAACTCTGTCAAGGACCTTGGAGTACTCATCTCTAATGATCTAAGTGCTAGAGCCCTGTAACTACATAGCCAAAAAGCATTAAGAGTTGTTAACCTAATCTACGCTTTTCTGGTAATATTATTACACTACTAACTAGAGCATACAAAACATTTGCTAGACCAATACTCAAATACAGCTCATCAGTCTGGAACCCACATTACGTATCTGATATTAACACAGTTGAGAAAGTCCAGAAATATTTCACAAGAAGAGTTCTCCACTCCTCTACTCATTGCAGAATACCTTATGCCACCAGACTTGAAATTCTAGACCTAGAAAACCTAGAACTACATGCCACCTTCTGTCCGATCTAAGTATAGTATATAAAATCATACATTGCAATGTCCTACCTGTCAATGAATACTTCAGCTTCAATCATAACAATACAAGAGCACACAATAGATACAAACTCAAGGTTAACTGCACCAGACTTGATTGCAGGAAATAAGACTTCAGCAACAGAGTGGTCAATGTCTGGAATACTTACCTGACTCTGTGGTTTCTTCCCCAACCCCAAAACTTTAACCTTAGGCTGTCTACTATTGACCTCACCCCTTTCCTAAGAGGTCTGTAGGGGGTGTGCATAAGCATACCAATGTGCCTACCGTCCCTGTCCTATTGATTCTTTTTATTTTTATTTTTATTTTTCTTATATGTATCCATTCCATGTATTTGTAACTATGTTTATCCTTATACCTATTATCTTGTAAGCGATTGACAAATCAAATAAATAAAATAAAATAAATAAATAAATCTTCTACTTCACAAACACTAGTTTACATTCTTCTATTTCCTCCATAGCCATTCCTACCTCAGGCAGATGGGTATGGCAGTGACAGCCAGACACACACAGAGAGACAGTTTTCTTAATATTTGCTAAATTTGCCCAGACTGTTCAAAGGGTCTCCAGCAGTAATTCTACCTCCTTTAAAACTATGTCTCAGTTTTATAATGTCAGAGACCATATTCTACCAGCTGACAACCGTAGCAGAGGTGGTATTCAGCAGGTTCTGACCAGTTCTGGAGAAGCAGTAGCGGAAATTTTGAATAGTTTGGAGAACAAGCAGAAATATCACCTCTATTTGGCCCTTCCCACATCTATTTTCTGCCTCCTGAGTCCCAGCTGATTGGCTGGAGTCTTCTGTGCCCTGCACAGGAGAGGCAGGAGCTGGAAAGCAAGCAGTTAGTGGGGTGGGGAGAGAGATAAACAATTTTGCAGTATCCTTCCCTTATGCGCCCACCAAGTCATGCCCACCAAGCCATGCCACGTCCACCAAGGCACACCCACAGAACCGGTAGTAAAAAAAAATTGAATCCCACCACTGAACTTTAGCCATTATTCTTCCTGCCTCATGGCTCCAAACAGGGCAAATTTGATTCCTTTGCTCCCTGGCCAGAGGCAACAAGACATTTTCAAAAGTGTGGAGTGTGGAGGTAAAAAAAAAAAAAAAATAGCCTTGCTTTAAAGAGAGATCCAAAGTTATAAATGAAATAGAGAAAGAAAGAAGAAGAAAACAACACTCCCACCAACTCTGGCACAGCAACCCAATTAACAGAGTATATAAACAGAGAGCAAATCCCACTCCCCTCTAGCACTGATGATGTTACTTAGTTGGGTAATGAAACGACTGCAAGAAAACCACCAAGCCCACAGAGCTCCAAGGACTGCACAAAACTATCTGTTAAGTTTGCATAGAGAAACGAGATGCGGAGTGCTTCAGCTCTTATTGATTGTGACTTCAGCTCAGAACGGACCGAATGGCTCAGCCGGCAGCTATTTATAATAGCTGGCTGCTGCTGACTATAATAATCAGAGTGCAGGAGTTTTCCAGCACTTTACAACCAATTTTCAAACACTTTACAACAACAACCAATCATTTTAAACTCTGCATACATAACACTATCTGTGTAGTTTGATGCTGTATCTAGCAAGCTTACAGAGCAAGTGCCTATATCATTCTTCCTGTGGTGAACTGTCACCATCTCTGTTGGCCTCCTTAAAACAAGATTCTGTCAACTAGCTTTGGCTCATGTGATAGACTAGATGCCTGTATGATTGTTAGTTGAAAGCACTTTTGTGGTGATTTTCTGCCATTTTGCAAGCTTGCTTTTTTTAAAAAAAATCTCATTTTTATGTTTTTTAATTTAAATGGCTTTCGAATGGTGTTTTAATGTATCCTTTCTGTTTTATTATGAACGCTGCCCAGAGTCACTGCATGAGATGGACAGCTGTGCAAATGTGACAAACAGATAAATCATACCAAAGGTTTTAATTAACAGTTGACTATTTCAGTGATGCTACATGCGTTTTTGGACACATTAGTGGAAATATGTTTTGAAGTCTATAGGAATTAGCTGCAGCTCAGATCAAAACGATACCGAAGTTGCCACAGAAAGATGCAAGACTCTTCCATCCTATGCCATCCAATAATAGTTCGAGGGAAGAATAGGGTCAGTTTTCTTTTTCACTTGTTTTCTTCTGCAAACACTCCTAAGTCTTCTCTAACCATTTCCCCACTCCTTTTTTTTTTACAATTCTGCCCTTTAGCTGTTTCAGTATTTTCTCCTATCCAGACTCCTACCCATGTATTTTCAAGGTAGGATGTGACAGGAAAATACAAGTATTCCCCAATCCAGCCATTCTTCTCTGCCATTGTCCCCTTATTCTGCATCTGTGTTATCTTAGAAATGTGGGTTAGAGAATGAGTTTTGCCAAGATGTCATTCTGCACTATTTTGTATTAGTGAATTGGAGATAATTGCCTGGGCAGTATTATTGGACTCGGGAGTTATTTTTAGATATACCCTTGAGGGAATGGCTGCAGCCCAAGAGAACCTTGTTTGCTGAGCTCAAGGAGAGCCATTTTATACAGGCTTCTGTTAGCACACAGACAGGTCTATTTAATTTCCAAAGAACCCAAATCTTTGGGGAACCCAATGCATTTTGATCCCCAAAGAACCCCAGGCAACAGCTATAAATTAATTCAATTAAGTAGTCCAGATTGTTAAAAACATTAAATTCATTAAATTCCATTAAATTCAAATGTGTGATTCAAACTACTAGGCACATTTCGATTCTTCTTAAAGAAAATGCTCTTCTCTTCTAGCATTTCTCAGTAACTGTCTCCCTTTCTGTCTTGTCTTCCTTGGATTTGTCCTTTTTCTTGCCTGTGTCCTAAAAACAAGCATCCCTTCCTTTTGTTATTTAGAAGATTACACACATTTGGATATCCTGCCCATATAGGAACGCTCCTGTGGAACAACTTTCTCTCACCGAAGACCCATTCTAAATTCTTTCTGTGTATACTTATTTATCTTTGATGCCATCAGCAGTGCTTACTCTTACGCATGTATTAAATATTGTCCAAAAATATTGAAAGTATAATAGATTTTGACGGGGGGGGGAGTGATCAACATAACATCCTTGTAAGAAAGATTACACAATAGTAATTTGGAAGAAGGGGAGCTACAGGCCTTCCACAGACCATTTTAACTGTTAATTGTCTTCTTTTGGTTGCTAGGTAACATTCTCTCCACCTCTGGGGAACCCAAATAGTAGAAGCGTGTGAAATATTTTGCGGTTGAAAGATGCCAACTCAAAACCTTTGATTCCCACAACCGCAGTGGAAGGATTCAAATGTTCAGCCTTATTACAAATAGTCAAGTCTTGAAATGGGCTGTTAGAGCAACAACTACAAAACGTTATGCAAAGTTCTGCTGTGTGGTTTTGACATCAGAGTTCCATCTGGGCATTCTATTGAATGTTGAAAGTTCAGTGTCGAGTAAGAATGGATGAATTCAGCCCAGATTCCTTCAGATTCTCTATCTGGATGGGTGGGGGGTGTAGGTGGGGCAAAAACAGTGGTGGTATTCAACTTTTTTTACTCCCAGTTCTGTGGGCGTGGCTTGGTGGGTGTGGTGTGGCTTGGTGGGTGTGGTGTGGCTTGGTGGGTGTGGTGGTGGGTGGCTGGTGGGGCAGGGAGAGGTAGAGTAAAGGAGAGAGAATTCAGAGGAAGATCCAGGCCCACCCCCTCTTCATCCTAGGTTATTCAGGGAGGAACGGAGAAGGGAGCAACATGAGTTGCGTGGCTTATGGGGGACGAAATGGCCCTGATTCCCTTCATTAGCTGCAGCTGGGAACACAGTGTTTAAAAAGGGAAGCTGCACACAGCAAAGTTGTTGGGAGCAAATAATGAATTATCTGATATCATTGAGGCTTATCTGGGTTCCTGGCATCTTCCCAACTCTGTGTGTTTTGCTGGGCTTTCAAGTCTGCAATTCCTTCTCCTGCCCTGTCAAGTGCCCTGTCAACAGCAGCGTGGCTTGTGTGGATTTTTATTTACAGTTTGTATGTACTTTGTTTTTGGACTGAATTTCCTCCACTTAAAGACTGTTCTTGGAAGAATTTTTTCTCCAGCCGGACATAACTTGGACATTGAATACCACCTCTGCCCACATCCCAATTTTATTTCTGCATGATGGACTTGTGCCAGGTCAGGAGCTGGAAAATACCACTTGACAGATAAGGCTGGAAAAGCCAAAATGAGGTTGTCTTCTTAGCAAATGAAGGCTAAGCTGAGCATGCCATCATGTGTTTATTTGCTGAGTTCATCTCCAATCCAGTTAACAGGTTGCGTAGGCGAGCACTCTCACACATACGAGAAAGTATATCAAAACAGTGGAAAGAGCATCAGATACATAGTGCATTTATGCAATTGGTGTGGGAGACAATATAGTTATGAACTTTGCCCAGATATTTAAAATGACAAGTCCCATAATCACTTGCTTCAGGCAATGCTGGCTGAAGCTGGTGGGAATTTTAGGTGAACAACATCAGGCCTGCATTGGGGAAGCCTGTTTCATTTGTTCATTTAAGAGACTTTTATTGCTGCCCATCTGATGAACCATAAATCTAAGTGCTGTATATTACAATGAATGTCAGAAGTCTGAATATCTACAATGGCTGGTGGCAACTGCCAAACTTCCTTGCCTAGTTCAGCTAGTTTTTGGCCTTTATCCCACAATACATTATTGCATGAAAATAACAACCAATTACATCTGAACGTTTATCAAACTCACTTGAGATTGAGAAAAGAAAAAAAAATCTTTCCTATCCATAGATGTTTCTTTCCCAAGGCTTCCCCAGCAGAAAAATAATCACAGTAACTGCTATCCCAACATATCCTCACTTGTCTTACTGGAATGTGCTATGTTCCAGGAATCCTCACATTATTCTTTATTATGCCTTATAAAGGCTTAGTAAGGCCACACTTAGAATACCGCATCCAGTTTTGGTCACCATATTATAAAAGATGTAGAGACTCTGGAAAAAAAAATGCAGAAAAGAGCAACAAAGATGATTAGCGGGTGGAGGCTAAAACTTGTGAAGAAAAGCTGGAGCAATTGGGTATCTCTAGTCTAGTGAAAAGAAGGACTACGGGTAACATGATAACAATGTTCCAGTATTTGAAGGGCTTCCCCAAAGAAGGGGTGGGGATCAACCTATTTTCCAAAGCACCAAAAAGCAAGACAAGAAACAGGAAACTAACCAAGATATGGGATTTATTTTATCAATGCTTAGATAAAAAAAGATGGAAATGATATATCTTAGATAACTTTATAATACAAGGATAACAGAATTATAGAGGATATAACAGAAGGATGTATTATTATTGGATGGATTTATGATGGGGTATTGAATGTTATAATATAAATTAACCCAAAATGTTGAATGTCTCGCATAAAATGATGGAATAATAGTCATAGTCAAATAAATGATTAACAATGATTGTGTGTGTGTGTGTGTGTGTGTGTGTAGGTCTTGGTGTATTCAGGTCTTGTTGTAAGATTGAGAGTATCTTGGTGACGTTGATGAGATCCTCACTTCAGGCTGGTGTCTTAGGCACAAGCACAAAGCTGGCAGAAGCACAAAGCCAAAGACACCAGCCTGAAGATGACGAGATCTGGGATCAAGATCAATAACAGAATATCTCATCCGTCATCTTCAGGCTGGTGTCTTCAGCTTCGTTAAAAGGGAAAAGCAGCCACGATCACGCACTTCTCCCAGAAGAACGAAGCTGAAGACACCAGCCTGAAGATGACGGATGAGATTTCGTCGAAACGTTGCCAAGGTATTCTCAATCTTACACGGGACAAGACCTGAATACACCAAGACTATACATACATACACACACACACACACACACACACACACACACACACATATGTTTGTTATTTTAAGACAAACATACAAACAAAATGTAAAAACATAAAAACCATCTTCCATTTTACAGTGTGTCAGTTGGTTACAGATCCTTTGTGTTATCCTTTCATAGTCATCACTCACAATTTATAAAAAAGATTCTCATATTGTCAATATAAAACATTCTTATATATTTATCAATTATTATTTACACACGACTAAACTATTTATTTCGTCAATTATACAAGATATTCTCAATTTTATTATAAAGTTTATATTATACTTTCATCCAATGGTTATATATGTCTATATTATATTTTATATCAATCTATTAAATTTCTATTACAAAATTATATATTCTATTACATTACCAAGTTTTTTTATCCAACCATTGATAAAACAAATCCCATATCTTATAAAATTGTTTATCTTCTTGATCTCTAATTTCAAATGTCAATTTGCTCATTTCAGCACAATCCATAATTTGCTTAATAACTTCCTCCTGCATAGGTATTTTATCATTTTTCCAGTTCTTAGCAAATGCAATTCTAGCTGCTCTTAAAACATTTACAATCAAATATTTCAACTCTTTATTGTAGATATCTGGTATAATTCCCAATAAAAATATTTCTGGTTTCAAGTCTATATGTTGTTTTGTCATTTTTCCAACCATGTGTGGATTTTAGTCCAATATCTTTTTGCATCCAAACATATCCACCACATATGGTAATACAAGCCAGGTATCTGATGACATTTCCAACATTTATCCAATTTATTCTTAAACATTCTTGCAATTCTGGTCGGGGGTAAGTGCCACCTGTAAAACACCTTATACGAATTTTCTTTATAAGCAGTTGACATTGTCATTTTATAATTCTGAGGCCATAGTTTTTGCCATTTCTCTAAATCAATCCCATATCCAAAATTTTCCCCCAAGCAATCATTGTTTCTTTGACTTGTTCTTCTTCCATTTTAAATTCTAATAAATGTCCATAAAGTTTTTTAATTACCTTTTCATCAGTACCCAACAGAATTTTATCTAACTCAGTCAACTTATCATAAATACCTTCTATTTTAAAATCTTTGTCAAATCTAGATTGTATTTGCAAATATGAAAACCAATTCATTTTATACCTTGTCCTTCCAATGCTTGCATAGATTTAAGTTCACCCTTTTCATTCAATATCTCACCATATCTGCTTGTTCCTTTTTGTATATTACTGGATATGAAAAAGCTTCAATAGTAGATATCCATAGTGGAATTTTTAAATAGTATTGTTTTTTAATCTTCTCCAAGTTTAAAAACAAAGCCTCTCAAATATAATGTCTTCTAAAGTACCCTTGTGTTTTAGTTCCCTTATACCAAAGGAATGCATGCCACCCCAATAACAAATCATGTCCTTCTAAAGTCAATAGTCTACTATTCTTTAGTATTATCCATTCTTTTACCCACATCAAATTTGCTGCCTGGTAATATAATTCCCAATTGGGCAATGCAAACCCTCCTCTTATTCTTGCATCCTGTAACAGCTTAAATTTTATTCTTGCTTTTTTACCTTGCCATATATATTTCAACACTGTTTTATTTAAATTTCAAAAAAACTCTTTCCCTAATCTAATTGGAATTGTCTGGAATAAATATAAGATTCTAGGCAATACATTCATCTTAATTGTTGATATTCTCCCAATCAATGATAATTGTAAATATACTAGATGGATAATATGAGAATTTATATGAACTATAAGTGAGGACTATGGAGATGAAGCACAAAAGACTTGTAACCAACCGACACACTGTATGTAACTGGAAGATGGTTTTATGTTTTGTTTGTCCATGTTTGTTCAAAATAAAAAAAATTAACTAAAAAAAAAAGAAACAGGAAACTAACCAAGGAGAGAAGCAACCTAAAACTAAGAGGAAATTTCCTAACACTATGAACAGTTAAACAGTGGAACAGCTTGCCTTCAGAAATTGTGAATGCTCCATAACTGGAGGCCTTTAAAAAAAGAGACTGGACAGCCACTTGTCTGGAACGGCATAGGGCAGGGATGTCAAACTCAATGCCCGGGGGATGGATCTGGCCCACAGTGTGCTTAGAACTGGCCCATGGGGAAACAGCAAAGGACTGGCCCATGGTGCCCCTGCCAGTGAAAACGGAGCTTGGCAAGGCTGCATGTGGTCCTCCTGAACTCTGTTTTCACTGGCAGAGGATTGCAGGAAATTGTTGCAGCTGAAAACGGAGCTTGGGAGCCCATTTTCTCTGACAGAGTGCTTGAGCCACCACAGATGCCCCCGACACAAGTGACATCAAGCTGGCCACACCCACCCTGGCCACACCCACCCCATCACCCCAAGGTCAAACACAACCCTGATGCGGCCCTCAATGAAACCAAGTTTGACACCTTGGCATAGGTCTCCTACTTGAACAAGGGGTTGGACTAGAAGACCTCTAAGGTCCCTTCCAATTCTATTACTCTGTTACTCACCTCTAGGAAAAAGATGATCTTTCAATCGAAAAAGTAGAGATAAGTCACTTAGGAAAAACTGTTAAAACCATTGACTGTTGCCACAGCTCATTATGCAATATTCTAATGTCAGAGGCCAAATTAGAATACCAGAAAAATGTGATGGTAACTGAATCTACCTTCTGAAAATTCCCACACCTGACTAAAGAAAAAAAATGACAGCTGTATCTAAATAAATTATTGTCTGTAAAAGCTTATTACTAGGAAGCATATTGGGCAGAAAAGATGAGCTCAAGCCCACATGAAATTCCCAGAGGACGCCTGCCTAATTCAGCTGATCTTCCATGGGATATTATTGATCCATATCAAAACACAGGGTATTTACTTTTTTGACGTTTCTGTTCATAAGCGCATGTCAGAGTTTGCTGATATTTGCTTTGAGATTATTCAAATCTTTAAATGTCAACATTCCCCAAATTTTCTGGCATTGTTCTTTAGATAGATAGATAGATAGATAGATAGATAGATAGATAGATAGGAGATAGATAGGTAGGTAGGTAGATTAGATAGATAGATAGATAGATAGATAGATAGATAGATAGATAGATATAGATATAGATATAGATATAGATATAGATATAGATATAGATATAGATTAGATATAGATATAGATATATAATGGATGGAGAGAGAGAGAGAGATAAATAGATATAGATATAGATTAGATATAGATATATAATGGATAGATAGATAGATAGATAGATAGATAGATAGATAGATAGATAACAGATGGATGGAGGGGAGGGAGAGATTCTTAGTGTTATGAAAGGTTAGGTGAATAATTTAAAACCTTGCCACCACTCTTCTACCAAGAGCTTTGCAATGAGAGATCATTACTATTGGCTGCCCACAGCCTCCTGCTATATCCTAATCTGTTAGCCAGGGAGTTCTTAGCACTTTTGCCAAGGTTTTCTGCCTTTACTCTACTATTAGGAAAAGTACAAAATAAGGTGCTTTGCATCTTCCTGTGCAAAGCCCAGAAAAGCAGAGATTAACAAGTGTGAACTTCCTGAAAATAAGGAAGAATACCAACACAACCTTCCAGTGTTGCTCAATAGAGAGTATTAATGAGAAATGCCCTTTTTCAATCCATGAAGCCAAAGCCACATTGGAACACAGGGGTTGACTGGGAAAGGAGAAATAAAGGAAAGACAAGAGATTCAACCATCATATGCATCAAAATCCATATAATATCGAACACAGTCAACTTGCTTAGAGAAGATCATAGGTTTCAACAGATCTTCAGCAGAAGATAATAGGTTCCAACATTCAACATTTTCTGCAGAGAAAATTACTTTAAAAAGATCATCTGAGAAACGTGATTAAATGTTGCAAAGCGGGCCCTCCCTCTGGAGTGCTGTCAGGCTTCACACCAGGGCTTTGGCTGTAAATCATCAGCTTCCCAAGCACTGATTTACCCATTTTTATGGAGCAATTGGCTTTTCTTCATCGAACTCAGCTGGATTATAATCTATCACAAACAAAGAATAAGAAAATTGGGCAGTGCAGGGAGTCCTCCCCTTGTGACTGCAATCAAGCCCAACATTTCCAGTTGCTAAGCAAGACAGTTGTTAAGTGAGTTTTGCTCCCCTTTACAGCCTCTCTTGCCACCGTTGTTATGTGAATCATTGCGTTTTTAAGTCAGGGACATGGTTGTGAATCCATTGATTTTGCTTGTCAGAAAATCGCATGATCCCAGGGACACTGCAAGTGGATCACATGACCCCAGGGACACTGCAACTGTCACAAATATGAGCCAGTTGCCGAGTGTCTGAATTTTGATCACGCAACCACAGGGATACTTCAATGGTTGTAGATGTGAAAAATTGTCATAAGTCACTTTTTTCACCCCTGTTGTAACTTCAAACAGTCACTAAAGAAACTGTTGTATGTGGAAGACTACCTGTATTGTTTCAGATGTTTTTTTAAATATTGTTGAGTATCATGGGATACTCCAGAATATCTTGCCCACTGAAAACACAGGAGGTAGTATGGAGGTGTGAAGCCTCAGTTTCCAGGGTGAAAATTGCAGAGATGTGCAGTCTGTGTTGGTATACTTTGATGTGGAAGGACAGAAAAGGAGCCTTTGTTGTCATTATTGCCTCCAAAGCTTCATGCTGCCACTGCTGGAGGTAAAATGGCCTCATAGGAATAGATAGAATTGAACGTATGGAGGGAACGGAGAGAAATAGAGGGGAAAGAAATGGGAGAGGTCTCCCCTATGTAGAGAGGAAGGGGGCGAGAGCCTTAGGCCCCTGTAGAAGATTCACTAGAGGATGGATGGGATTGTTGTGCATGAGCAGCTCCAAAGGAGACGATTGGAACAACATCTGGCACTCATCTGAGCTTATAGGCTGAGGAAGTGGGTAGGGTTCTTTGTAATATGAGTTTTGTGACCTGAGAATTTGATCTGTGCCCTACTCTGCTTCTTCCAAAAGGTAATTGGGGATGTGTGCAGCTGGATCCCAGAGATGATTGATGGTTTTTTGAAGGCAGGAGATTATACTTTCTGACTTGATGGAGGCATAGTGGACATTCCCCCCTCCTGAAGAAGCTTGATTTCTGTGCATTTGACAATCATCACACAGAGTATAACCTTTGCTGTCTAGGAAAAGCCTTGAAGGAAAAATAATGGTTATGTGGTTCCCTGAAACAAACTCATAGGATTGCTGCCAGGTTCCAGGCAGAAGCCCAGGAACAGCAGTTGGCATGGACAGGACCAATCTAGCTAAATAGTATCCCTGCCACTACAACTAATTTCTTGACATGTACATACCCAGGTTGGTATTTATCTTTGGGATTGTATTGTATTCAGGCAAAGTCAGACACTGGATTAAATCAGTGGTGTATTAATCATTAAGCAGACTAAGCACATGCTTAGGGCACCAGGCCCAAAGGGGGCACCACAAAATCTTTTATATAGTCTAAGCTTAGCTTCATTTGTACTGTATGTACAAAGGAGGGGGGCACCAAGATTTGTCAGTGCTTAGTGTTATGTATGCAGGTTTGAAGTCATTGGTTTAGTTTGAACTGTTCTTGTAAAATGTAAGAAATGATTGGTTTAAAAACTGCGGGAAAACCCTGCACTCTGATTGGCTGTCAACTGCGGCTGCTGGCTATAAGTAGCAGCCGCAGCCCAGCCAAAGCGGGTCTGTTCTGAGCTGTAGTCACTAATAAACTAAAGAGCTTGAAGCACTCCGCGTCTGTCTCTTCATGCAAACTTAACACTGGCGATGAGGATGGCATTCCCCTGAAGAAGAAGGCAACGCGGAACAGAAGAAGAGTGAGATGGCTGCGCTGAACACCCCCCCAGCCACGTTCGATCCGACGGCAGAAGACTGGGAGTCGTATGCAGATCGTTTCCAAATGTATCTGGAAGGAAACGATCTAGCCGACATTTCCGAGAAGCGGAAGAGGGCGGTCTTTCTCACGCACTGCAGTCTGGCAGTTTTCAAGATGGCGAAGGCATTGGCGGGAGCTGCAGACGTGAAGGTAATGGACTGGCCTGACTTGGAAAAGCTGTTAAGATCCCATTACGCACCACAAGTATCGTGCCTCATTAAGAGACAAGAGTTTACCATCATGATCAGGGGGAAAACGAAAACGTAAACAACTTCATGGCAAGTTTAAGAGACATTGGGGGTGCATGTGAATTTAACAGTTTAGAAGAGGCCATGCGCGATCGATTTGTTCTGGGCCTTAAAGACAAGGTATTACAGAGCAAGTTATTAATGAAACCTAAGATCACACTAAAAGAAGCCATAGAAGAAGCCTCTTCAGCAGAAGCTACCAAGTCCTCAGCAGCAGCCATGAGGAAGATGAACAGGGCCACAAACCATTCTGATGGGGAAAAGTCTACCACAAACCATTGTGATGACCTAGATTCTGAATCAGATTGCAGTGAGGTGGAAGAGTGAATTTACAGACTCAGAATGGAGCGGAAAAAGAAAGACCTGAATAGGAAGAGGATTTCTACTGCAGAGGTTGTGGGGGAAGCCAACCCCGCACTGAATACAAGTTTTTAGACACCATTTGCCTCCGTTGTGAAAAAAGAGTACACCTAGCAAGAGTCTGCAAATCATCCAGAACTCCACCCAACAGAAGGAAATTTCCTGCAAAGAAAGACAAAGAATTCAAGCCCAACAATCTCAGTGAGAAAGGGGGGCGCAGCACAGAAGCAAAGGGGAAGAATGAAACTCATCAGACAGTAACTATTGGTCATTCATCTTCTATCAATAACAGAAAAGTACATGTCAAGGTACTTATTGAAGGAAGGCCAAATGGAAGTAGACTCAGGCTCATATCTATCTATGATGTATGGGACACTATTCACAGACTACTCCCAAACATTAAGAAGAATCACTTCAAGAAGCAAGCACTGACTCTTAAAGACTACCAAGGGAACAAGATTCCAGTAGTTGGAACAAGAGAATTCAACGTGAAGTTCAAAGGCCACACCAAACGCCTGCCCTGACCATCGTGGACAAGGATTGCCCAAGTTTGCTGGGACTTGAGTGGTTCAACCCACTGGGCATCGAGGTGACTGGCATCAATCATGTGAGCAACACTGAATGGGAGGAGGCCTTGAAGTCTGAGTTTCCAGAGGTCTTCAGCGACGAATTAGGCAAGTACTTGGGGACCCCTATCACTTTCAATCTAGATCCCAAGGTGCCACCAATCCGTTTAAAGCCCAGAAGGGTCCCATTTGCCTTAAAGGAAAAATTGATGCACAATTAGATAAACTAATAGCTCAAGGGGTTTTAGAGCGCACTGACCACTCCAGGTGGGAGACACCCATAGTCACACCAGTCAAGGCTGATGGGTCTGTGAGAATCTGTGGAGACTACAAGGGGACATTGAACCATGCGCTACAACAGAGCACATATCCAGTTCCAGTGGTGCATCAGTTATTACATTTTCTTGGCGGGGGCACAGTCTTTGCCAAATTGGATCTGGCCCAGGCATATCAACAGTTAACAGTTGATGATGCCACTGCAGAGGCCCAAACCATTGTGACTCATAGAGGTGCTTTCAAATGCAAAAGGTTGCAATTTGGAGTAAGTGTGGCACCAGGCATTTTCCAAAGCCTTATGGAAAGAATGCTCCAAGGACTGCCAGGGGTAGTGCCTTATTTTGATGATGTGTTAATCTCTGCTGAAAATGACACTCAATTACATGAGAGACTCAGAGAAGTCCTAACCAATTCAAGAAAGCGGGGTTAAAAGTCAAAGAAGAAAAATGCACACTTAGAACTGACAAGGTAGAGTTCTTGGGCTATATGATTGACAAACATGGTATCCACCCCACAGATGCTAAGGTTCAGGCAATCAAAGAAGCCCCCAGGCCAAAATGCAAAACAGACTTGCAAGCTTTCCTGGGACTCATTAACTTCTATCACATGTTTCTACCTCAGAAGGCAACCATTGCAGAACCACTACACAGATTACTAGACAAAAAGTCTGCATGGGTCTGGGGCAGAAAAGAAAAAGATGCATTTAACACTATTAAGAGACAAATCACTTCTGATTCTGTACTGATACAGTTCTCTGAGAATTTGCCTGTTGTACTGACTTGTGATGCATCCCCTTTGGAGTGGGGGTTTGAGCCACATGCTTCCCAGCGGGAGGGAAGCCCCTATTGCATTTTACTCTCACACCTTGACTAAAGCAGAGAGAAACTACAGCCAACTGGACAAGGAAGTCTTGGCAATTGTTGCAGCTGTCAAGAAATTCCATGAGTATATTTATGGGAGAACATTTACTATTGTCACAGATCACAAACCTCTCTTAGGCATTCTGGCAGGAGACAAACCAACACCCACGATCCTGTCACCAAGAATGCTGAGGTGGACTGAATTTCTTGCTGCTTATTCATACAAACTCATCCACAGGCCAGGAAAAGACATTGGGCATGCAGATGCTTTGAGTCGCTGCCCACTTCCTTCACACACTGAGGATCCTGCCCCTGAGACGTACACCTTTTTTCTAGAAACTGTTGCCAAGCTTCCAGTACACGCTGCTGAAATTGCCAGAGAGACTGCCAAAGACACTTTATTGGCTCCTATTATAGGCTGGATTAAGAAAGGTTGGCCACTTCAAGATCTACCTCAACTTGCCCAAACTTTTAAATCCAGGCAAACAGAATTATCTGTATTAAGAGGATGTATTTTGTGGGGTAACAGGGTGGTTATTCCTGCAAAACTACAAAAAGAGGTTTTGGAAATGTTACATGAGGGTCATCTGGGAATTGTCAGAATGACGGGATTGGCCAGGAGTTATGTATGGTGGCCAGGTATTGACAAAATGGTTGAACACTGGGTTGCATCCTGTCCCAACTGCCAGGAAGTCAGGCCTGCCCCACCTCTCGCCCCCAAACAGGAATGGGAATGTCCTAAGGGCCCATGGTCCAGGATTCACATTGATCTTGCTGGCCCTACCAGAGGACACACTTTCCTTATTATAGTAGATGCATATTCCAAATGGCTAGAGGTTATCCCCATGGCATCCACCACAGCTGAAGCTGTCATCAAACAGCTTAAGAAGCTTTTTGTAACCCATGGGTTACCTGATGTCCTAGTTTCCAACAATGGTCCTCAATTTACGTCCAACCTTTTTGAATCATTTCTAGCACAGCAGGGTATCAGACATGCCCTGACCGCCCCTGGGCACCCTTCAGCTAACGGCCGGGCTGAACGCATTGTATGATTTACCAAGGAAAAACTTCAGCAATTGGGTCCTGGGGACATCACTGAGAAAGTTGAAAAACTACTCAGTGTCCAGCATATCACTCCCAACCCATCAACTAACTTATCCCCAGCAGAGTTGTTGATGGGTAGGAAACTCAGGTCTCCTCTTGACCACCTTCATCCCACTTACGCACCCAACGCACCACTAGATTCCACTAGCAAAATTCGCACTTTCACTGTGGGTGATTCTGTTTATGCTAAGAACCTTATGGGTGAACCATTATGGATTCCTGCTGAGATAACCCAAATCACAGGCCCTAGGTCTTACAGGGTACAAACAGAGGATGGTGTCCTCTGGAGCAGGCACATTGATCAGCTTAGATCCGGATTACCTCAGGAACATCGCAATTGCTCCTCTCTGGTTCCCACACCTAGTACCTCATCTAGGGGAGAAGGGGAGGATCATGAGGATAATCAGCATGCAAGAATCAACCCCATGTGTAACGAGCCAAAACGACAGGAATCATCCCAAAACCTGTCACAATGCCAAAATCCATCCTTACAAGTGGAAGACTGTACATCACTACCTGACTTAGGTGCTGACATTGGGTTGGAGATGGATTGGGAGGAGAGACCAGGTTGTAGCAACCAAACAGGTTCTACCATTACCAGAAGTCCAAGTATGGAAATGTCAGCAGACACATTTCCTCTCTCACTGGGTGAGAACCTTAAAACATCTGAACCACGAGGTCTCAACGCACGTAAGAGCCCCACCTGTTTAAAAGAATACATTAGATAGATGGGGTTTGAGTATGGACTGAACCTAGTGGGGAGGGGTGTTATGTATGCAGGTTTGAAGTCATTGGTTTAGTTTGAACTATTCTTGTAAAATGTTAGAAATGATTGGTTTAAAAAGTGCGGGAAAACCCTGCACTCTGATTGGCTGTCAACTGCGGCTGCTGGCTATAAGTTGCAGCCGCAGCCCAGCCAAAGCGGGGCCATTCTGAGCTGTAGTCACTAATAAACTAAAGAGCTTGAAGCACTCCGCGTCTGTCTCTTCATGCAAACTTAACACTTAGGGCACCAGTGAGCCTTAATCCACCACTGGATTAAATGACATGCCAGTGGATTAAATGACTCTGCTGAGAGCAGAGGCCCAGTTGATACTTTAGAGCAAGTTTATTTATGTTGTTATTTTAGACATTTTATGGCTGCCCCACCTGAGCAATGCAACAGTGTATGGCATATAATATATACAAAACAGAAATGCCCAAGAATAATAAATAAACAAAACCAGTTTTAAAAAATATAAAGAATAAGCAACTAAAGTACTTAACTTTATTACACTCTTCCAAATAGAGTCATCCTGCCCCAAATGCCCAAGGAAAAAGTCAAGCTTTCACTGCCTTCCTAAAGGCCTAACGGGTGGGGTGTAATCCAGATTCCCAGGGGAGAGGGGAAGAGGGAGGGAGGGAGGGAGAGGGAGAAGGAGGAGAGGGAGAGGGAGAGGGAGGGAGGGAGGGAGGGAGGGAGGAGGGAGGGAGAGAGAGAGAGAATGCATTCTAGAGGAACAAGAGACAACTCAGTTTAGACAGTTTGTGTGAAAGAAAGAGGGTGAAGACAGCTCCTCCCTAATAGTTCTCAGAGGATAGTCTTTATGGAGGTGGTAGCATGCTTTAGTTTGGCAAGATTCTGTCTATAGAATCTACAGACAAAAATAAAGAAATCTGCTTGAAAGAATCACAATGTGTATTTCTTGATTTTTTGGAGCTTATAAAGTTTGGGCTAACCATAATCCTCCCCTCGCTATGTAGGGGGAGGATCATTCCAGAGGACAGACACCATTATGGAAAAAATTCCAGGTCCCATAAAATGACATTGTAGCACACCCACCCTCTTACTGCATGTGCAGCAGGCATATGCCATATAAGTGATAACCAGCACCTCAAATTGCACTCAATAGCCTATAGGAAGCCAATGTAGTTTGTGGAGTAGTTGTGTAATGTGTTATGTGATTGTATTGAGGATCACCCATTACTATCCAAGGCACTGCATTCTTGACTAATTGTAGTTTCAAAATGGTTTATGTCACCTTCTTTTTCTTCTTCGCACATAATAAAGTAGTCCTAATACATTCCTTGGAACACCCCACTCCTGGAGTGCTCAGCAAGCCCCAGACCAATCCTCTACTGGAAGGCAGGGGTGGGATGCTACCGGTTCAGCCTGGTTTTATAGACATAGTACCTGTGAAGAGCAGCTGATACCGAACCGGTTTTGTGTTTCACCCAATCGCCTGCCCGGGCTCTAGGCTGTCCTTTATTCCCTGTTTTTCCCTCCTCAGCTGCTTTGCACAGCACAGCTGAGATTAAAAAAGCAGGAAACAAGAGGATTTTCACTCCGCACCCGCGCGCAGTGCTTGTCAGCTGTCCAGGCAACACAGCTGATGATTTCTTGCAAACATTGCACACATGCCTGTTATGATTGTCCGCAGTTTGGAGAATCGGCAAATCGCTGTACTGGTTGGCCCCACCCCTCCCCGCCCACTCACTCCTTACCTGGCATGCGAGCCATCCAACATGCCTGGTTTGGTAAGTTGATATTTTTCCTTCCTCCCACCGACCATCAGCTGTTCTACTCTGCCGGGAGATTTAGATTAGCTAGAAAGCAGGAAATCCTTGGATTTCTTGCTTTCTAGCTAATCTAAAAGCAGAGCCGAACCTTCCTTAGGACTGAAGCTTTTCAGTGCAGACTCAGGTAGCCGATTGCAGATAGATCTCTAAGTGAATCTTTGATTCTGTGAGCAACTCAATCTGCCTGCCTGCTTTGCCTGCTTTTGGGTAAAAGTTGCTCTTTTTTATTAAAAAAAATCAATATTTACATAAATATAATATTTACATACAAGTAATGCCCACCCAGTCACATGACCACCAAGCCATGCCCAGTCAGCAAGCCACACCCACCCAGTCACATGATCACCAAGCCACACCCACAAATTAGGCCACACCCACAGAACCAGTTGTTAAGTATTAGAATCCCACCCCTGCTGGAAGGGTAGAAGTCTGGAAAGAGAAATATTGTTTCTTTCCCTCCACTCCTGACCATTTTATTCTCTCCAGTTGATTGTTTAACCTGAACCTATAACAGCTGGCTGGGGAATTCTGGGAATTGAAGTCCAGACATCTTAAAAGTTGTTAAGGTTGAGAAGCACTGCTGTAATGTCTTTGGGCCTCTGATATTATCTGCAATTTATTTTTAAATCCTCCAATTTAGTTTTCTTGGTCATTCTAAAGTCCTGCAGGAGTGCCATATTTTTATACAACACATCAGTCTCAGAGCCCCTTGACCCAACATTAAATTCAGAATTAAAGCCTGCATAAAGGTACGCCAGTGAGCTACTGTTCAGAAGGGGACCCAAAAATCCCCACATAGCTCATCTGACTGTGGGTAAAATCTGGTGTCAGTAAAGATTCAAAGCAGACCCTTTGAAATCCACTAAATTAGTGGGTAATTCAAGTCTCCAATTTCAAGGGGGTCTCCTTTTAATTGTTTTAACACCAGAATTTAGCCTAATAAATCCACCAGAAAACTAAATATGTTCTGTGAATTTCATGTTCTCGTTCAAACGCATTTTGAGTTTGTAAAGCTTTTTTTTATTTATTAAACTATAAAGTTTTTTTTCCATTTTTGTCTTAATCAGAACAGAATCCAATAATCTAGACTACATGCTGTAGCCTATGGCACATTGCTGATATTTCTAAAGAGATTTCTGATTTATTTTCCTCAGTTATGAGTTACTAGTCACAGCTGTACAAAAGATTTGAGGAGGGATAAATCAAGGCCTTCCCCACATCCAGCATTCATTATCATATGTGGGGAAAGTGAATTATTCCACATCTTTGAGGTTCCACATATTTCCTGTTGACCCCTTTTCAATCTTGGATCTCTCCCATTCTAAATCTCCCTCTTTTCTATTTTCTGGAAGCATCTTCATCTTTCAGTACTTCATCAGGGGAGGAAAGTTGGTTTTAAAAAACCAATAACAGTTTCTCCATTTCCCTGCTTGGTATTCCCCGAAGAGCTGGTAATGGATTCCTCCGTAGAGGCCAAAGACCATGACAGCAGTAATCCATTCTGCTCATAGTCCCAGCCCTTAGTTACGGCAAATGACTTGGCAACCATTCGAAAGGCGGCTGATGATGACTACAAAGCCAGACAGTTACTACAGCCCAAACAGTATCCGGTTACATGGCTACAAAGAGGCAGTGAGTGATTAGAAAAAGGACTTTCAGATGGGAGATCTCCAAGGGCCCAAATGAGATCAAAGTGAGCCAGCTAGAGGAAAAGAACAGTCCTTTTTCAAAAAAAAACCCAGTTAAACAAAATCCCTCCAGAGAATGGCTGATCCTATTTCCCAAGGGAAAATCCTTTTGTGCAAAAATTAAACAACTTATTTCTTTCTTTACTATTCTTTAAGTCATTTGTTATTTGTATGTATGCATGTGTGTGTGTGTGTGTGTGTGTGTATAAAAACATGGGGTTTTTTTTTAGAATGCAGCTTGGGAATAATATCTGGTGACAAACACGTTTATACATTTTTAAAGAATCTTGATAAAGGAAACAAATACCGCAGGTAGGTAAATAAGTAGAAGGAGAATAGAAGGAACTTCCGTTGTTCAATGCAGAGGATGGATGCATGCATACATGGATACATCTATGCAGCTTTTTTTTACATTTTACAGGTTTGTAAAGGCTGAAGACCCATTATTAATGCAGCAAGGTAATACTGACTTCCCAGAATTGAAGCACTTCCGGATTTTTATTCAGAATGAGCTATTAATAGATTTAGTCAGGCATGGAGTATGGAAAGCTGTGGTATGGGATGTTCACAGTTGCAGTCAAATATGACTGAACCCATAGGCTGCAGAAAGGTGTTGCCAAAGAACACAAAACCATGGTAGCTTTAGTTAGCACTTTAGTAGCTGCAAATAGAAAAGAAACTGGCAACCAGACTTCCCTTGTTCGATGCAGAGAGAATGCTTTTGCCAATTGTTGTTCCATCTAATGCAAGTTACAAAATAGTGGCAATTATCAATGTAAGAATATGCAAGGCTCCTTTTGCATTTTAAATCACTTATATTTATATCACAAAGATACTGTGGTATACTGTAGATACTTTAAGGGCCCTGCAAAGAAACACTCCCATCTGTTTTCAGGTACTTTCTTGGTTGGGTTGGGCAATGCTTACTTATTTATCCCGTTCATGTCCAGCTTTTCTCCCTTTTGGGTTTTCATTTTGATTAGCTTTTCTGGAACAGATCCAGTAAAAGGTGAAGTAACTTCTGCTTACTACTCTCTCCTCTCCTCTGCTACTGCCCTGAGCTCTGGAGCAAATTTGGAAAGGGCAGCATAAGGATGTACTCTCTTCATTATTCAACTGTCAGAAGACATTCCATTGGCATGAAGAATTAATTAGAGACCTCTTTGGGTAAATAGGTTAGACTACATGAAAAGTTACATGAAATATACTTCAGTGCTGCACCAGGATCTACAGAGAAGCTTGTTCGGTGTACAAGCTAATTGCTTCAGCCATAGTTGTGTTCCAAAATATAGTTGTTGGCTCATGATAAGCAGTGCAGCCTAATAATATCCCTTCAATTTATAATGTAAACATGAAACATATGTCTTGAAATTATGGGAGAAGTAGAAGAAATGAGAAAGTCTGCAAGTAAGAATAGTGTTGCAAGATTATTAGAGGTGCAAAGTCAAGAAATCTACTGAGAGGCATTGTGCTCTGAGGCAGGAAAAAGATAAGAGATCCGGCTTTAAAACAACTTTGTGAGAGAACTGAACACACCTTCCTGATGTATACCATTTGGGTGAGACAAATTGGAAGAACTGGTTAGAACTAAACAACAACAAAATACTATTCTGTTAAAATGACCAGGGATAAAAACAAGAAATATTTTCATAAAAGACTGGAACCGATCTAAGGTTTTTTTTTCTATTGAAATTGGATGAAAATGAATTGGTGAGCTTTGGATTTTCTGATTTTAAAAAATCTGACTATGGAAAGAATGGAATTATATTGGTAAATCTTAAAGGGGGAGGATAATAAGTTTATAACTGTTGTAAAGAAGATTGGAACTCATTTTTAAAAATACTTCTGTCTATCTGTATTGTTTTCTGCCCTTTTTTGTTTCTGACTCTTTGTTTTTATGTTTTCATGTTTAACTTTTATCTATGTAGATTTCTAAATAAAAATTATATTTAAAAACAAAGACTTTTTGTTCCTCCTGAAATCTCAGAACTAGCCAAGGATTCTTAGACAAAATCAATGTCTTCAGGCACTGATCCCTGAGAAATGTTAAGGCTATGAGATGGCTTATTGCCAGGGATAGAAATATACTCTTAGTCCTCAATTTACAATGGCAATTGAGACCAGAATTTCTGTCACTAGGTGATGAGGTCATAAGGCGAGGATGCATAAGAGACATCACTCAAGAAGAGAATTCCAAAGACTGGTTGCAACCACCATTCAGTGCCATCATAACTTCAAACAATAGTTGAATGAAGGTTGTAAGTTGAGACCTGTAACCAAAGTAATGCAGAATTGGTCCTTTTTGTCTCAGTATCATCTGCGGTGATTGGCAGCAACTTCTTAAGATTTTAAATAGAACTTTTTTTCCTACCCTACTGATGCAGATTCCATGTTCTAATCCAAAGTTATACTCCATTGTGATATGATGAGATCCCATATATCTGTATCAAAATTGACATTTTTCTCCTATATAAATTGTAACAATTTATACAAAATCATATATTCCTGCAACCTCATCCTATATAAATTGTTACAATTTATAAAGGACAAGGTTGCAGAAACATATGATTTTATTCCCAAGAAAGAAAGAAAAAGGTCGTATGTTCAGTCCTTCTGAAGATGTTATTCTCAGGGGCAAGATAGTGGCGAAAATCCCTTATCTCACTTTTTGCTTAGGCTGTTGAGATCTACCAGCGGAATAATCGTACAAGTAGCACAACTGTGATATTGCAAATACTTCAGCTAACTAAAAGTACCCAAGTTGCTTGCAAAAACAAGGCAATTCTCCCACAAATATGCCCACAAGAGGGCTGTTCTCTTAGTAAAAGCAGTGATTGCAACAGAACTGGAAACAACACATTTTTGGTGTGTTTCCAGCTTTGTAATAGCTGAAAGTTCTTGTTAGAAATAGTCAGCAACAAGCTACTTAAATGAAGGCAGGACAAACCTAGAAATGTGAGGGGCACATATATTATAAGTTTTTTCTGCAAAACCTTTTGGACTTTTCTCCTTGAAGTTGGAAAGCAGTGATTTTGAGATCCTTCCTGAGGTCTTCTGGGGGTGGCAGGAAATCAGATATTTGAAGAAGCAAAGCAGGTATCATTTTGCAAGTCCGAAAGACTTCAGGAGGACCAGAAGAACACAGTGCCTGCTAAGCAGCCTGAAGGAAATAAATTCAAGTACCTGACATAGCATAGTAACAATCGGTAGCTTATAATTCAGCTCTTTCACCTGAAACAGTAGTACAGAAGCAAATATCATTGGTCAGGTAGCCAAATGTTGTTTGCTTCTGAAGGTATATATCGTAAGCCATGTAATTATTAATTAAGATCCATCATTTCTTGAGTGAAAAATATATGTAGCTTTGGGCCTATCATAAAGCAGTTCACACTGTGCTTTAAGAAAAAGGGGCCTTGGTGGTGCAGGCTGTTAATAGCCTAGCACTTAGCTCCAGCTGCCTGCAATTATTGCAGGCTCGAATCCCACCAGGCTCAAGGTTGACTCAGCCTTCCATCCTCTCGGGGTAGGTAAAGTGAGGACCCAAGATTGTTGGGGGCAATAAGCTGACTTTGTAAAAAATGCCGCTTAGTAATAAGCAGGCATATACAATGGAATGAAGGCTATTGCTGAGTGCATTGGGTTGTATCCCAAAAACTGTAAGCCGCCCTGAGTCTCCGGAGAAGGGCGGGATATAAATATGAATAATAAAAAATAAAAAATAAAAAAATAAAATAAAAAGACAATCTTCTTCAAAAACTGTGTAGACATTTATAAAAGGTGAAATAATTGCTCTCACCATATCATTGTATAGCTCAGTTCTCCAAGGATATTGAAAACTTTCTATTTAGCTTTCCTAAAAAAAATGTCCATGTATGACAGCTCAGTGCCAAAGAGATTACAGTACTGCAAAAGTACTGTGTTCTGCTTCTTGATTTAGCTGCCAACTGATTTCAGGCGTAATGGAATACAATGACTTGTATAACAACAAGGAGTTTCTCTATCTCATCCTAGCGAAAGCAAGAAAGGACTGATAATATAGGGGAAGAAATTGTCCACAGTGCTCACTGAACAAAAGTATTATAGATGAAGAATCGCTATGCATTTTTATCATCTGTTTACCCCGTAAAGCAGAATGCAAAACTTAAAGCAAAATACATTGTACATCAAGCAAAATACATTGTACTGTATTTTCCCACAATGTTCATAATAAACTACACTAACATCAGAGTGATGACATGCAATGACATCATTCTGCAAATGACATGCAATGACATCATTCTGCAAATGCCACACTATTGTACTCTCTTCCCCTCATCTGACTCAAATACATAAGTTGCAGTATTTGCACGACGAGGATGAAAAGTGCACATCAGCATTTGCCATCCCAAACTCCTGGCATTTTCCTACCCTCAAAGTCACCTTCTTGTCGGGCACTATAGAAAGTGATTGATTGGCCAATGTCTCGCCTTGAAGCCATTGTGCCATGGCACCATGTCTTTCTCAGGAGAAAGACCACCATAGAAACAATAAAGAGGCTTATCCATACTGTCACATAAAAAAGCAAACCCAAACAGGAACAGATTTATTTTGCATTGTTGACAAAGTCGCATCTTCACCCACTGCTCTAGTCATTTCCCTGTAGATATGTGAATGGCTGATGTGAATGTCTAATTGGAAGCTTTAGGCTCTAGATGACATTGGAGGCACCACCCCCTTTGGTTATTCATTTTCCTATTGGCCTTTGTAACCAGGGGTGGGATTCTACTAGTTCCTACCTATTCGCTAGAACTGGTTGTTAACATTCTAAGCAGTTCAGAGAACTGGTTGTTAGAAGAAATTACCGGCCTAATCCTGTAAGGAAGGCAGGAAGGAAACATTCTGGTGTTGCTTACAGAAACTGCCTCTCCATTAACCCTTATTACATTCTTGGCAGGACTAGACTTCCTGTCTCTGGAACTTCTCTGGAGTTTTTTTTCCTTCTTTGCTGGTACTTTGCTTGTGTGGAGTGACCATTTAAAGTTACAATGGCACAGAAAAAAGTGACTTATGACCATTTTTCACACTTACGACTGTTGCAGCATCCCCACAGTCATGAGAGGCCAGATGAGGAGATGTGTGCCTCAATGTGAGTGATATTGCGTTGGCCACACCCAGCCAATAACATGACCACTAAGCCATGTCCACCCAGTCACATGACCACCAAGCCACACCCACCACCTAAGCCACACCCACAGAACCGGTTGTTAAAAATTTTGAATCCCATCCCTGTCTGTAACTGCCTTTCTTGGCAGGTTGGTCAGCAACCCAGACAGGTGACACCATTTATCTTCATATTCTAAAACCAATTTCAGCTAACACAGTGTTTAGTTGGGGGGTTGGGGGAGGTTTTCTGTAGATGAATTCCAAAAGCTCCTACTCAGCACACTTAACAATTGGTTGAAGATTTATAATCATTGAATCCCGGGACATCAGCATACTCTCAATTTGAGAAAGCTCTGATAAAAAGTGTTGAGGGACCATGAGTAATGGGGAGGGGGGAATTTAACCATTATATTTTCCCCCTTCTCAATAAGGAATAATCTTTCTTTCTTTCTTTCTTTCTTTCTTTCTTTCTTTCTTTCTTTCTTTCTTTCTTTCTTCCTTCCTTCCTTCCTTCCTTCTTTCTTCCCTTTCCTTTCTTTCTTTCTTTGACTTTAAAACTGAGCTACCCTATCATTTCTGCATACTGTGCAACTGTTTCTTCTCACATATATAAACTCTGTCCTCCCAACTGGGGTTCCACAGGGCTGTAAACACTTGACTATTCAGTAAAGTCCTTGAGAGATGCTAGTTTGTGTTTGCCCCTTGTGGATGGCACTTTTATTATGGCACTGATAGGGTCTCTTGTTTCTTTCTGTGTTTTTAATGCATTCTCTATTTTTGTAAGTCAATCAGTGTGAAAGTGGGATAGAGCTGCATAGAAATTTGAATGAATGAATGAATGAATGAATGAATGAGAGAGAGAGAGATTCTTGGACCTTGCCAATTTGTTACTGAAGTAAGTTGCTAAAGTAGAATGAATGAATGAATGGATGAATGAATAGGATTCTTGGACCTTACCAATTTTTCACTGAAGGAAGTTGCTACAGTTGAATGAATGAATGAATGAATGAATGAATGAATGAATGAATGAATTAGATTCTTGGACCTTACCAATGTTTCACTGAAGGAAGTTGCTGAAGTATATCTTCAGCAACTTCTATATTATGTCATCATTTTGCCTGTTACTGATGCATCCAATCTTCCTGTATTCTACCTTCTTAAAAAAAAAACCAAGACCAGGTTTGTCTCCCCAAGACGCTTTATCTTCCTTTTGTCATAATTGCCAGAAACTCTGCTATTCCCAGTGCCCAGTACTGCAAAAGTTCTATGGCCACTAAATAGACATCCCGGAAGTTGCACTCCCAACACCACTAGAGAGCACTTGGTTAAAGAAAGATATCCCAATATTGGAAGAGTTACCCGTTTATAGGAAAGTATTTCTAGCAGACAAGGAAAAGCTAATAGGAGTTTGGAGTGGAGTCCCTAAGCAATTGTCCCTGTTTCCTAAGAAGGACTATAATACTATAGGACTATAATGGGCAAGAATACCTGTGACCTATACTTGCAGCAAGTCCAAGCTTCTAGTAACCCTTAAAGAAAAAGGTGACTGCCCTTTCACTGATAAGAGAGATTCCACCCTTCGGAATCAGCTACCTCTAGAGCTGCGCTTGGCCCCGGACCTGCGCTCCTTCCGCCGTGATCTCAAGACTTGGCTGTTTGCACAGGCCGGCCTGGACTGAGCAGGGTTGGGAATTTTAATTTAAGGGTATTTTAATTAGATTTTATTATAACTGGATTAGATAATTTGATAAATGTTGTATTTATTGTTTATATATTTCGGTGTAAGCCGAGTCCCCCGGAGATGGGGCAGCATATAAATCCAATCAAATAAATAAATAAAATAAATAAATATTTATCAGACTGAAAATAAGAGACACCATAACAGAAAGAAGCAATTCTCTGTAAAGATGTCAAGTAAACAAAGGACCATTAGGAGCAAGACTCACAAAAAATGGTTTTCTGGTCCTCCTGGAAGAAATATGCCCTGGCATTTTAGAGAAGAAACAAGGACATTGCAGAAAAAGACAGTCAATTATTGAAGGATTCAGGATTAGAGCCATGGTGGTAGCATAGTGGTTAGAATGCAGTATTTCAGGTTAATTCTGCCAACTGCCAGCGATTCGATTCTCACTGGCTCAAGGTTGACTCATGCTTCCATCCTTCCGAGGTGGGTAAAACGAGGATCCAGATGGTTGGGGGCAATAGGCTGACTCTGCAAACTGTTTAGAGAGGGTTGTAAAGCACTGTGAAGCGGTATACAAGTTTAAATGCTATTGCTATAAACAGGAACATGGCAGAACAGCTTTTAAGATTCATCTGACTCATTGACAAGTTTCTTTTACTGTTAATCTATGCGGGTGGGGGAGAATGATTTTGCAAAGAAAAGCTGTGCCCATGTCACCCTGGAGCTGAACATGCATGGCCTTGAGAAGACTGAGAAGGTTATAATAATATTCTTCAAATACCACAAAGGATGCTGAATAGTAAAAAGTCCTGTTCTCTGTCTTTCAAGAATGCAAGGCATAGAGTAACTGATTTAAATTATGCGAGGAAAAAATATCTTTGCATCTTAGAAAAAAAATGTTGAGGATACTCTAGGACCAATTACTAAGAATGATAGTGAGTTCCCCTTTGCCGGACAGGTTCAAGTAAAGGCTATCCGTGAGGGATGTTTTTATCTGGATTCCTCCACTGACAAAGGTTGATTTCTTCCAATTCTTTGATATTATACACAATCCACCAATGACAATTCAAAATAATAATAATAATTATTATTATTGTTGTTGTTGTTGTTGTTATTGTTATTTATTAGACTTGTATGCCGCCCTCTCTCCCTAAGGACTCAGGTGGCTCACAGTATAAAACTCAATAAAATAATTTACTTTAAAAAATGATTAAACCTTACAAGCCTAATAACAATAAAATAATTAAAATTCATTAAAATTACTCTAAAAACAAACCCCCCACCCTTGGTTCAGTCCAGACCAGCCTGCTGAAAGAGCCAGGTCTTCAGTCACAGCAGAAGGAGCGGAGATCAGGGGCCAAACGAAGGCCCAGAGAGAGCTGATTCCACAGGGTGGGTGCTCCCACAGAGAAGGCCCTACCTCTGGGAACTGCCAGCCGACAGTGTCTGGTCGACAGTACCCCAAGGAGGCCCTACCTGTGGGAGCATACAGGGCGATCGGAGCGCAATGCTGGAGACGCTCTGGCAAGTACCCCAGACCCAAGCCATGTAGGACTTTATATGTTGTTACTAATACCTTGAATCTTACCCGGAAGGCAACCGGCAACCAATGCATGTCGCGCAGGAGGGGTGTAACATGGGAGTATCGAGACACCCCCATCACAGCCTGCGCAGCCGCATTCTGCACCAGCTGCAACCTCCAGATGGTCTGCAAGGGCAGTCCCATGTAGAGAGCATTGCAGTAGTCAATACGGGAAGTGACGAATGCATGAGTGACTGTCCATAGGGCGTCTCGGCTCAGGTAAAAAATAACACAATCCCTGGTACTTTCCTAAGCACAGTGACTCTGCGTGTATCTGTTAGCTGTCAAACTTTATCATTATTATTTTTCTGGATTTAAACTTGGAATAGGGTTGCAGATTGCTTCTTTTAGCAGGTTTACATTTTAACTCTTCATCTGTGTTCATTCCAGGTTATACATTGATTTTCCCAATTGTTTGCCCTTAATTAAATTGTCCCCATTCCTTTACTATTGGAGCTTGGGGAAAAGAAAGAAATTAATTAGAATCTAAAAACTATGTATCACAAGACAATGGAGGCATGCTCATCTCAGACAAAGAGAGTATATCTTGACTCGTGGGGATTGTTTTTGATTTTCACTAAACTTCATTACCCATACAGAATGCCTAAGATCTTGTTTTTCATTGGCCTTGTAAGTGACTATGTTGTAACCATAACTGATCACAACTGCTTTGGTTACATCCCTATGCCCATGGGCAATTCCCTTGCAGCTGGCTGGGCTTTTTGCCCTATTGACTTTCTCTAATAGATCCTTTTCATTAAAAAATCATAGCAAGCCCATAGGCATTCTTAGAAAGAAAAATGTGGAACTGAAGCTACTGCACAATGCTTTAATAGAAAATGTGTCCTTTTGGATAGAGAAAAGATAAAGTAAGTTGGAGGTTGTAAAATGTGCCCTGGAAGGGGTAAAAAGCATAGCAGGGAGCATAGCTTAATGCTCTGACTTTTGGTAAATGGATGTTTTAGGACTGGCTGTGTAGCCATTTTGTGAGAATTCCATCAGGTGGTCCCTCAATAACAAATGTACCCACTAGCTAAAAAGCCTGGGAGTTCTCACCTTAAATGGTTTGAGTTTCATGCTTGCATATGCTGATATATGTTATGGTACCTGATTTAAGAGGTTTAGTTTGCTCATGTGCCTTTAAAAATCATCCATTCCATAACACGAAAATAATCAGCAATGTCCATCTGAAAACAGCCACCTATAAATGATGTGATAGCCCTTAAAGGAGAGACACACATAAAGGTAAATGTGACAGAATAAAGCAAGTCCAGGTATGAAAACAGATTAATGGACAGCTCCCCTTGCAGAATCCTTGATGGGACTTCTCAGGGGATTTCTTCCATTTCTTTACATCCTCCTTACTCCAAATTGCCATCACTGCCATCCCTCAGATGTTATGCCTTCCTTACTTTGAAACTCTCCATTTTTCTGATCTAGGCATGGTAATTTAAATAGGCTAAAAGCCGTATTACAGGGAAGGAACTTGTCTTTGAAGGAAAACTATTTGACCTGCCATATGGAAATTTATCCCCACACTCTCACTGGGAAGTTTCCATATTTGGTATCTACGCTCAGAAGACATTCAGATTGCCTCAGAACTGTAGCAACCTGTCTTCAAAGGACAGTTTAGGTTCTTTTTAATTTGGGGATCAGGGAGGAAGCGTTATGTTCCATGCATGGTTCCCTCTGCTGCAAAGTGCAGATTTTAACTTAGAGAATAGCAGAATCTGTTTCATCCAAGAATATATACCTCATCACAAGCTGACAGGATGCTCTTAAACTTTTTTGGCTTGATGGAGTAGAAAACCTCAAAGAAACAAAACAGAATCCATCCAACATACATTCCCTAAATGCTTATTTTCAAATTGCATTTCTTTTTCAAATGCGTTTTCCTTGTTCCTCTTTCTGTCTGTCAGTTCCTTGTTCTGATTCCTTAGCCAGCCGCTGAATTCCTTGGATAATACATATCTCAGATTCTTTTTCCTTCTAACGAATGACAAAAGAGTTCAATCTTTTAATCACACTATTGGCATATTTTAAAGGACAAGAGCTAATGCATGCAAGATGTATTCTGCAGTGTTCACTAGGGGAAAATTGTGGCAACGATTGTCCTCTTTGAGGTGAAAAGAGAATATGTGCCAAAAGTAAAACAAAATAAAATAAATAAGTGAAGAGAAGAGCAATCTTTTAAACCCCAGGTCTTGCTTCTCATTTCAAAGAATCAATGAAGCTTCCTTATGTTATCTGGAACTCAATGACTTCTAAATATTCCAGCCTTTAGATTGCAGTCCTGTCTGTGATGCTACTTGGGAATCTCATTAATAAGTCATGGAAAGAATGAGGTTAGCAACTTCCCATTTCCCATTAGTAAATCAGAACCTGGTACAATTAGGCAGCCTACAGTGCCTCAATCAGGCCATGGTTTCAAAATGAAACTTGTAGCTACTGCCATTCACTTGATTAATTTTCTGACATGTATTGGAATGAAGAGAAATGAATTGATCCGGCTTGGTAAGGTGCCCGTGCTTAAGAGTATATAGTTTGCATGGCTGGATGGAAACACCAGTTAAGCTATTTAGATTAGAGCCAGTTCAGGTGATATACTTGGTTGGTTCATCCAGTGTTGGAGTTCACGTGAGAAATAACTGCATACCTTGGTTTTGCACAACATACTGGGCTACAATCAGAGGTGATATTCAGCAGGTTCTGACCAGTTCTGGAAAACTGATAGTGGAAATTTTGAGTAGTTCAGAGAACCAACAAATACCACCTCTGTCTGGCCCTGTCCCCATCTATTCTCTGCCTCCCAAGTCCCGGCTGATCTGCTGGGACTTCTTTTGTTGCCCTGCACAGGAGAACAGAGCTGGAAAGCAGGTTAGTGGGGTGAGGAGGGAATGGGGATTTTGCAGTAACCTTCCCCTGCCACACACACCAAGCCACTCCCACAGAACGGGTAGTAAAATATTTTGAATCCCACCATTGGCTACAATGTGTTAGGCTGGTATATTCTGTCAGCTGGGTCCACTTGCAGAGAAGGAACAGGGTGTGCACAGATCGAGAGCATCAAAACAGTACATGCAACCGGGTGATTGAAACCCCACCCTTTTTTAAACATGTGTGCAATGTGGTTGACATATGTTAAAAATGAGGCTCGACTCATTCAGTTGTGCCTGCTCCTTTGATGCTGTTGACCGCAACACAAGCGAGTACTCTTGACATGGAGGATGGTAAAGAAGAATCTGGCTATATGAATTATACCAGGAATTACCTGCCTGCGACCAGAAGTACAGGCTAAATAAAAAAAAGGGAAAGCGATACAGAAGAAGCGATTTGTTTATTCAGGAATGCTTCTATACAAGATTCCAGTCAAACCTTCTCTGAAAGCCAGGCATTCTGCTCTCCCCTTACACAATTGACTCAATACTGTTGGGATTCACAGATTGTGCAACAGTTGGTTTGTCAAGCAAACCATGGTGACAGTGAATTAGTGACTGGCACTGGAAACACCCTGGTTCAAATCCATATTTAGTCATAGAGGCTCACTAGATTACTTTACAGTGCTATCAGGATACTATGTGCAGTCTACTTGACTTGAGCTTTCAGATATAGATGCTATATTATGGCATGCTCTCATATTACGAAGTTTTACATCACTTCGCTCTATATAAAACCCTAAAGCTAATGCCCCTGTAGTTAGATATACTGTAGTTATCTGTAATGCAAAAGTCTGCAAGTTCAATTCTTGGTAGAGAATTTGAATAACAGAATAATATCTGTAATTAATAATATCAGTGACCGACCCAGATTTGATCTTGCAACAATATCCCGGGACATGTATATTTGCCTTTATTCATGAGAGCAAAATCTGGCAACGTGCGGCTGAAGACTTCTAATAAGGACAAAGCCAGGAACATGATATTTCATGGTGTTCACTTTAACTGAACTCATATCTGTCATTCACTTGCTCTCAGCCCAATTTATCTCATAGGGTTTGTTATTGGGTGAGGGGAGGAATGGAAGGAGGGAGCATTACCTATGCTGCCTCAAACTTCTGAATGAAAGAAGGATGAGCATTTAACAACTAATAAACAAGAAGGTTGTAATGATGACCATCTAGGGATATTATTTATTTAGACTTGTATGCCGCCCTTCTCCCTAAGGACTCAGGGCGGCGAACATATAAAAAAAAAATATATTTACAATAAAAAAAATATTAAACGGGAAACAAGTCTAAAATTGCTAAAAACATTAGAAAACAATTAAAATTACAATAAAAACAATACAATTAAAACAACCCACCCCCAGGTCAATCCAGGCCGGCCTGCTGAAACAGCCAAGTCTTCAGGTCTCGCCGAAAGGAGCGGAGATCAGGGGCCCAACGAAGATCCACAGGGAGCTGATTCCATAGGGCGTGCGCTCCCACAGAAAAGGCCCTGGCCCTGGGAACCACCAGCCGACAATGCCTAACCGATGGTATTCCCAGGAGGCCCCTCCTGTGGGAGCTCACGGGGCGATTGGAGTGTGATGCTGGCAGGAGGCGTTCCCGCAAGTACCCTGGACCCAAGCCATTTAGGGCTTTATAAGTTGTTACTAACACCTTGAAGGAAACCCTGCAAGCTGCAAGAGTAACAATCAGCATTGCACCAGCTGAAGTAATCAGATGTAAGGGATTCTGAAGCTGGTGAACCAGCCGAACCTGGGCAAAAGCCCCCCTGGCCACAGCTCCCACTTGCTCCTCCAGATTGAGCTGTGCATCCAGGAGGACACCCAGATTCCTCGCCCTATCCACAGGGGGTAACACCTCCCCTCCCCATGACCAAAGATGGCACTTCCACTGAACGCCGGTAAGAATGCTGGTAAGAACAGCCACTCAGTCTTGGCCAGATTGAGCCGGAGCCTTTTACTCCCCATCCAGGCCTGCACTGCCTCCAGGCACCAGGACATCACCGAGAGAGCATCACTGATCTGGTCTGGGGTGGAGATATAAAGCTGGTTATCATCTGCATATTGATGATACCTCACCCCAAAACCACAGATGATCTCGCCCAGCGGTTTCATGTAGATATTAAACAGGAGAGGTGAGAGAACCGACCCCTGGGGCACCCCACAAGTGAGGGGCCTCGGGGACGATCTCTGCTCTCCTGCCAACACCGACTGCGAGCGGTCCGAAAGGTAAGAGGAGAACCACCGTAAAACGGTGCCACCCACTCCCACCCCCCGGAGCCACCGCAGAAGGATACCATGGTCGATGGTATCGAAAGCCACTGAGAGATCTAAAAGGACCAGGACAGAGGAAAAACCCCTGTCCCGAGCCCTCCAGATAAATGACCATCTAGGGATATCATGGATGCCAAAGCTACAGATATATATTGGGGGAGTCTATACCTCTGTGCTTAACAAATTTGACAATCCTCCCCTCATCTGTAGTTTATAATCTATAGAGGCTGGATTCACAGTTTATGCTAAACCAAAACCAAACAAATCACACTGTACTATGGCTTCGTGCAATGTGTGAAACCAACCAGAATCATTGGTAGAGCACAGGTGGATAATGTTAACAGCAGTGACTTCAAGGTAGGACTGAAGTCCAGGGCCCATCACTAAATGAACAGGTGAGTACCCTCTCCGCAGAATGAGCAGAAAGGTGGCTTAATGCATTTTGAAGTCATGCATACTGCCATGTGGAGTTCCACTTTCTCCACCTGAGAAGACCAGAATCTAATGTTCCCTTATGCCAGGGGTGTCAAACTCATGTCGTCATGGCAGCATCATGTGACGTATCAAGACTTTGCTAAACTGGTCATGGGCATAGTCAGTGTATGACACATCTGGCCCATAGGCCGGGAGTTTGAAAGCCATGCCTTATGTCATTTCTTGTTATGAAATGGAGCTAAAGCTTTCTTTGATTTGTACACAGGCAATATAACAGGCTTCTGGCTAAGTAGTACATGGTTTGCCTCATGCTTTTACTTATTTGGAGCCATCTGCTTGCTAGCAGGTTTAACTTTCATTTTATACCTTGGTTTGTTGGTATTTGGATGACGATGGCCAAAGGGACATTCAGTTGCTAGGATCTGCCCACAGCCTTTCCCACTCATGCATAAGACTGGAGCTATTTTTACTGGGTAACTCTTGAAATCAGGAGAAAAAAGGAGGTTATATATTCAGAGGAGAAGATTGGAAATGGAATAGAACATGAGTAGAGGAAAAGGGGGGCTAGGGGTGATGACTTTTCCTTCTTTGGTTTTTTTCAACATGTCTTTTCAGTCTTCAAACTTCTGAGAATTCGGGAAGGAAAAATGGAGGTGATGTGAAAATGTCCTAAAAATAGCACTGAAAAGAAAGATTCAAAAAGGAATAAAATGTTACTTTATCTGAAACAAAATGTAATTGAAAGAAGTAAAAGCAGGTACTCTTTCTATATTTATATGCTTGAAAAAATTTTTTTACTGTTGCAAAAAACACATGAGAAACAACAAGAGAGAGATGAGCTGATTTAAAAGAAAGCCACCTGTATTTAAATCATAGACCAGCTTTGTCTCTGTAAATTTTACATTAAATTCTTCCCAAAGTCAAATTTGCTACCTCATAATCTATACTTGTATCAAGCTGCAGGTAGTCTTCAACTCATGACCATTCATTTAACAACTGTTTGAAGTTATGATGGTGCTGAAAACAGTGACTTACAACCAGTCCTCACACTTAGGACCATCGCAATGTCCCACAGTTACTTGATCATGATTGAGGTCCTTGCAATCCAGGTGTATTTGTGACAGTTGCAGCATCCTGAGCCGTGGTGGTGCAATGGTTAGAATCAGAGGTGGTATTCAGCAGGTTCTGACCAGTTCTGGAGAACCGGTAGTGGAAATTTTAAGTAGTTCAGAGAACCGGTAAATACCACCTCTGACTGGCCCTGCCCACATCTATTCTCTGCCTCCTGAGTCCCAGCTGATCGACTGGCTCTTCTTTTGTTGTCCTGCACAGGAGAACAGAGCTAGAAAACAGGTTAGTGGGGTGGGGAGGGAATGGGGATTTTGCAATAACCTTCCCCTGCCATGCCCACCAAGCCACACCCACCAAGCCATGCCCACAGAACCGGTAGTAAACATTTTTGAATCCTACCACTGATTAGAGTGTAGTACTGCAGGCTACTTCTGCTGATTGCCGGCTGCCTGCAATTCGACAGTTCAATTCTCACCAGTTTCAAGGTGGAGTCAGCTTTCCATCCTTCTGAGGTAGGTAAAATGAGGATCCAGATTGTTGGAGGAAATAGGCTGACTCTAAAATGGCTTAGAGCGGGCTGGAAAGCGCTGTGAAGTGGTATATAAGTCTAAGTGCTATTGCTATTGCTATCCTCAGATCACATGATTGTCATTTGTGACCTTTCCAAGGGGGTTCTGACAAGCAAAGTTAATGGGGAAGCCAGATTCGCTTAATGACTGCAGCCACAAAGGTTGCAAAATTCAGCGTAAGTCACATAACAACTGTATCACTTAGCAACGAAAGTTCTGGTCCCAGTTGTCAAGGTCTACATACATATTCAACAAGAAAAGGATGATTGTACAGCAAACCCGCCATTTTGCCAAAGCTAATAGTTCTCTTCTCAGCACTGCATCATTTAAAGATTCCTCTAAGTTGCTCCTTTGGACCCTGCCTAGCTCATTGTAGTAAAGTTTTGGCTCTCCTTCATCTCATTCCTAACATCCGAGTGAGAAAGGTTTAAGTCATTCTTAGCTTTATAGCTTTTAAAGGGGTGTTAATCCTAGTGCATCCAAGGACAACTGTGGGGTGTGTAAAATCTGTTGTATTTTTTTCACTCCTTCCACTGAAGGCAGAGAGATAACCTCTAGTGGATAAGATCAAATAGATGCCTTATTGGTCATCTCAAGCCAATGAGGGCATACTCCTCCAGTTCCCATTCAGTTGTCTGGAGTCAAAAGCAAGGGGTCAATGTTGACATGAGCACAAAGATGTCATCCCACGTGTGCCAAGACTTGTTTCTGGTGGCAGGAGTATTCAGCAGTAGGAATATCCTTGACAAACAGAAGAAAGTATTGTAACCCAGAAACAATGAGATAAAAGAAATGTGAGTCTAAGGCAGAAGTGTAGTTTAAGAAAGTATCTCAGATTTTACTCTCTCTGGGTCTCTCTGGATAAAGGGAAGAGGAAAGGAAATATATTCAGACTTACAAGATTCTATTATTACAACTTTAAAATAAAAGTAGTGTTAGCATCCATAACTCTGGTTTTATAATCTGGGTTTCTGATCTGGTCTACTTCAAAAGCTGACAGCAGGACACAAATACATAATGGCAGCATTTGCATGATATCATCCTGCATGTGTCATTCTTTTGGTGTTATCATCACTTGCTGCAGTTGCTAATGCTCATTTTCTGCCAATTCAAAAATGGGTGGAGTGCACTTTACTCAGTGGTAGGGATAAGCCATGAGCGTGATAGAGATGGAACATTAGTGATAGTTAAAACAGGAACATGACTTATTTTGTATTGTCATATGGCTAGATAGTGGTCAATAGGAGAAGGAAGTGTGTTGCTGTTATAAGATTTTAAATAGTTACATTTTGTAAAATGTGTCTTCATAGTAATGCTTAAACTTTTTAAAAACTGTACTAAGACTTGCAAAACTGAATCGAGGAAACTGTAGTACTTCTTAGGGCTATCAAAACTGGGCTGCAAAAATCTAGACCACCACTAGGTGGCAGCCAGAGATACAGACCACATTACACTCTATGCTACCATCTAGTGATCATACCCAAGTTTAGCCACGCACGTCTTGTAGCCCTATCTTCTTGTTGTTAGTCACGAAATCATGTCTGATCCATTGCAACCCTATGGACAATGTTCCTCCAGGCCTTCCTGTCCTCTACCATTCCCTGGAGTTCATTTAAGCTCATGCCGACTGCTTCAGTGACTCTACCCAGCCACCTCATTCTCTGTCATCCCCTTCTTCTTTTGCCCTCAATTGTTCCCAGCATTAGGCTCTTCTCCAGTGAGTCCTTCCTTCTCATTAGGTGGCCAAAGTATCTATTGTAGTTTAAAGAACTTTAGTTATAGCTCATACTTAAAATGGAAATCAGTGGAGATGGAAAGCAGTTAAAATGGTAGGAGAAAAATGGGAGTAACGAAAGAGGGAATAGCTGGAGCCCTTCATGTCTCCAAAGTAATCTGCTACTTTGTCCATGATATTTGATGAGTGCCTAATGAACGTATGGTTTGAAAGCTACAATTTAAAACTGAAATTGGTTCATGAAAATTCAGACTGCTATTCAGAATTTCTCATCTTACAGGTAGCCAACATATTTACATGCAGCTTGCTGGAATGCCAGAAGGTCAAGCTAGGACAAAGATGTTTTCGAGCCACTATCAAAAGGTAAACATCAGAACTGTAATATCTACCCCACTGAAAGAAGTGAAAAGGGAAAAAAGTTCTTACACCAGCTTTACAGCATGTAGCCATCTACAGTGCATTCAGAAAGTATTCAGACCCCTTCACTTTTGTCAATTTTATTATGCTGCAGCCTGATTCTACAGCTGTTGAAATTCATATTTTTTCCCTCATTCATCTACACTCAATACCCCATAATGACAAAGTGAAAACAGAATTTTAGAAATGCCTGCACGTTTATTAAAAATAAAAAAAAACTGAAACATCACATTGGCATAAGTATTCAGGCCCTTCCCTCAGTAGTTTGTTGACACACCTTTGGCAACCATTACAGCCTTGAGTCTTTTGGGGTATGACACGACAAGATTTGCACACTTGGATTGGGGGATTTTCTGCCATTCTCCCTTGCAAATCCTCTCAAGCTCAGTCAGGTTGGATGGCGACTGACGATGGACAGCCATTTTTAGGTCCCCCCAGAGATGTTCCGTAGGGTTCAAGTCAGGATACTTTCCGAATGCATTCTAAGTGTTTAATTGGACAATACTGCTAAATGTGTTCTCTGAATAAACCTTGCACAACTGAGAACCCAAGATTGTTGGGGGCAATAAGCTGACTTTGTAAAAATGCCGCTTAGTAATAAGCAGGCATATACAATGGAAGGAAGGCTATTGCTGAGCGCATTGGGTTGTATCCCAAAAATTGTAAGCCGCCCTGAGTCTCCGGAGAAGGGCGGCATATAAATATGAATTAAAAAAAACAACAAAAAAACTTGCCATCAATTTGTATTAATTTCAGCAGAGAGTGACAATGGGGAAAGAAGCAATCGAGAAAGCATGGCAGCTGCTCTGTTTTCATTTTTTTTTGACTAATAAGGTTTCTCAACAATTATTTTAAATAATTAATTCAAAGTTTAATTAATGCACAGAGGGCAGAATCCAAACGACTACTTTGATGCCCCCAAAGTAATGAGTTTTGGTTTTTTTTAACTTGAAACCCATTGTAATACACCAGATTGCTCCTGGAACTCCTTTTCATTGAAGACAAGAAAAAGAAGATTATATAGATCTAACGGTATGCTGATCAAGAAGTCCAAAGCACTTCTTCAAATAGTTCCTCCTTATGTAATCAAAAATCAGATTGATTGGTTTCTTTTGTTGTATGGCAATGGTGTGCAGGAGGAATTTTGCTCTCAAGCCTTGAAAACAAAAAACAAAAAAGTGAAATTTGAAGTTAGGATTAACTGGCACCTGAGAAGTGCTGAAGAGAGATACTGGTGAGATAGTTCAGGAGCAGAAGTTGAACCTCTGATATGGTAGGAAAAGCATTCATTAAAGCCATGCAGAAAATACTGCACAATGTTGTCTTTACATCAGTCACCTTCTTCTGCAGATGGTGTACAGGGCAATATCTAGTCAGGCAAATATTGAAATTTAACTCTTCTCGCTTCCCTCTGAATTTTGAAATGGCACCTCTGATCTTTTTTTGGGGGTTGCCTTTTAAGTCCAGCTGATGTTACTTTCAGAACACATCCACATGCAAGTTCTGCTTCTGCTTTTAAACCATCCACTGTAGAGGCTGAACTGGTGTCACAGCACATAAAAAAAAAGCTTTCATCCCCACTGTGCTGCCAGACTCTCCTTGTCTGAATGACAGAATTCACTTTCTGTGACTGCTCCACCAAAGCAATTCTCGGTGCCATGCGGGATAAAAAACAAAACAAACCACTTCTATGAAATTTCAAGAGCAGCCAAGCAACACAACAAGCACTGCTACTGAAATGATGTCTCGGCAGGTGTCTTTAATTTTGTTTCTGTTTTGATTTTAATTTTTGAATTTATTTATTTTTTGCCCTTTCCCACTTGGTTGAATGGGTATTTCATGGTCTCTTTGCTAAATTATTTTGGCTTAACTACATCTTAATGTATCCGGGCGAATAAATTGCAAAGCTCTTTGCTTTCTAGGTAAAAGAAAATCATACGTTGCTTGAAACTCTGGGAAAGCATGAACGTCCTTCAGGCGTTGTATTGATACTTTGCAAATTCTAACTTGGCTTCAGATCCATGAATTCATTAGTGCAGAGGCTCTTGTCAATCAAAACTGTGCAATGGGTACGGCTCTACTTGCTTTCATAAGAGAGAAAATACTGCCGCTATGGGAGAACACAGAAGCTCTTTCAGTTTCTTGTTTGCAAGGAGTAGGAAGTCCTAAGCAGCTTGATAAAAGATGATGGAGGTGATAGGCGAAAATGAACTAAAACTTTCAGAAATTGATCTAAGTTATTCAAGGCATGAAGTGCCTTATGATAAATAAAGTGCTGGGCTAGAAATCAGGAGACCAGTGAGTTCCAGTCTTATTCCCCCAGGCATGAAAGCCAGCTGGGTGTCTTTGGGCCACTCATTCTTTCTCAGCCCAATCAGCCTCCAAGGATTGATGTTTTGGTGGGGAAAAATAGGACCAGGATCCACCTTGAGTTGACATAGAACAAAGTTGGGATAAAAATCTAATCAATAAAAAAAAAGCTGCATGCTATAACCATTTCTATCATTAAAATAAATATGACCTATGATTTCATTAAGAATGCAGCTAAACATAAAGAACCATTTTTCAGATTAAGCAAATTAAAATGAGAACCACAAATTTAGAGAGTATCTGGGGGAGGAGACAGGAAGATGAAAGAAAACCAGTGTACTTATCCCAGCATCTGTGATTATTGATATGAAGGTTTTTTTTTTATTAATCAAGCCTAATAAAAATGCTGGTCTTATAGCTTATGTTGTTAAGAGGCCAAAATGTTTTCTGCTTCTCGTTACAAAATCCCTCTTATTCAGCTGATTTCTCTACATTTCTCTACTTAACTAGACCTTTGAAACTTAAATTTAAAAGCATTTGTTCATTCCATTTTCCTTCCCAAAGTTCAGCTACAGCTGAGTAATTGCTGAAGGGATTTAAAAATATTTCAAAATATTTTTAGAAGTCTCCCAAATCCCTAGATCTCTAAATAAGTGATCGATGGAGATCACTTATGGAGAGGTAGGAAGAAACTTTAATTTTTTTTTCTGTGTTTGATTAAGTGACTCAAGTGTCAGCTAGCACATCTGAACATCAGCCACCTGAATTACATGGTAGATCACCAATCACGAAAATATCTAAATGAGGTAAATTGGATGTTAGCATAATAGCTTAATTTTTTTCATTTAGTTCCATCATTGTTTTTTGTATCCCACCCTTTCATTCTGAATAGATTGCTCGCAAATGTGTTCAGAAGCATGTCACAGCTGTTTCACAATAGGCATGCTTCAGAAACCTTCATGCTCCTAACATACTGTGGATAAATTTCATCTCATCTTTCCATTCTGCCCTCTTTTTCCACATTTCTTAGCTGGACTTATCTACACTCACCCTCTAATTCACCTTGTAGATGCCATGCTAATTCTTTTTGGGAACATGTCTTAATGCTACATTTGTCTAACCTCTGAGTCTGATGGCTTTATCATCCAGGAAAACACTGGATGAGAAAGCAATGTTTTCCACCTTTTCCTGAAAGATCATAATAGGGAGAGCAGATTCCATGCTAGTATAGTTTGTTTTTTGTTTTGTTTTTGCTGTCTCAAGGAGGGATGGAGAGCATTTCAAGTCAGCAGTAGGGAAAGCTCTTGATTGAATGGTCCCAGACAAGCTAATGTAATCATAAGACAGAAAACTCAAACCTGATTTAAAATCCACCCTCAGGTCAAGTTGTGGTCATTTCAGCCAAACTGTTTTAAAACCCAGTCAAACCTTAGCTACTCGGATTTGATATTTTGAAGGTACATTGCTTACATTTATTACTTGGAAGAAAAGAGAAGAAGAGGACAATGAACAGCAAGGTGGATGAATTCAATTACGGTGCCAATGAGTGCACCATGAGAAGACCTGAGAGACCAGATTAAGGATTATGGAGAAAATCTGTCTATGTGGTTGCTAAAAGTTGGCCAAGCCTTGATGGCACATAATTGATCAATCAAATCATGTCTATTACTACGTTTCTTTTAAACCTGCATTTCACTTTTTACTATACACTGGCTAATTAGTTAGAGTTTAATTTGATTGTTCATTTCCCCAAGTAAACCAACTGAAGTTTACTCATGTACAAGTCTGCATACAAAATGTTTCAAACACCTATGATTCTTGCAAGCCTTATGCATGTATGTATGTCAATGGATGTTAGAACAAGGCTAGTGTCATGCCCCTGGTGGAGACTGACTCTGAGGGAGAGGAGAAACAGTTGACAGGGAGTGGAAGTGTGGCTCCGGAGGTTGTGGAGGAGGCTGGGGAAGGGCAGAGGCTGGCTGAGCAGTCGGAGGAGGACCCAGGCCCATCCCCTATCCATCCTAGGGCACGCAGGGAGGAGAGGATAAGGGAGAGACATGGTCTAGTCGGGAGGAGAGGGCCTTGATCCTCTTCATGGGCAGCAGGTGTGAGAACTGCATAAGAGTTTGGACCTGCGTTCTGGCAAACGCTGGAGACAAAGTATGTTTTATTTTAGTTTGAGGTTATCTTGGTTGGCGTCCTTCCAACAGACTGCCTTGTTAACTCCTTGAATTTGGTAAATACTTCTGTTCTGTTGTGGAAATTTCATCATTGTAGTTTGTTTGGTTTTTATTTTCACCTCTATCTGCTCATTAAATTTGGACTGTATTGCTTTCTTTTGAAGACTATTTTTGAGTACGTTTTATCTCCAGTTGAGAATTATTGAACAGTGGGGCCAATTTGGAAGCATTAAAGGACATTTATTTACATTTTGGATTTTGTTACGTTTATGTTACACTCTGGGTCATCACAGCTAGAAACCATTTTAATTTGAAGAAATTTGTGTTTATGTGGTAAACATATAGATTCTCATTACTTAAATATCCCTTAGTATTTGTACTATGGGGCCTGAGTGTATGTTTGTATCATTTTCAGTCCAGGTTCAGGCCCAGTCGAATGACAGAAACAACTCTGTTTGCTTTAATAGATGAATTTTTGGAGACTTAGAAATCTCTCCTGGCCCTTTTGGATTTCTTGGTGGCTTTTGAGGCCATTGACCATAGTCATTGCCTGCAACTGTTACAGTAGTTCTTCTGTTATTTGAGTAGGTACTTCTAATCTGTTGTGTGGTCACATGGAAGCAATGTTTGAATACTTTGAGTATCACAGAGCTCAATTCCTCCCCTCCCCTAACCAAGCTATTCCATATTGAAAACTGGCAGGTGTGGGGTGGATGATAGCAATAGATTCATGACACCCAGCTGTACATTTCCCTGCAGGAGAAGCTGGAGATGCTGCAGACAAGTTAAATCAATGTATAGAGGCTGTTGGGATCTATAGGAGACAAACAAATCAGCAAGATAGTGTTATTGTATATCTGTAAACATCATGGCCATCCATTGGGATCAGCTTTGGTGGTAGTTCTTGATAGGGATGTATTCCTCCAGAAGAGGCTGGCCCACAACTCAAGAGACCTTTCTGACCTCATATTCCTGCTAAATGAGTAAATGGAGACCATGGCTGGAGGAGCTTTCAACCAGCTTTTTAGGTGGGACTGTCTTTGAAGATGACTTGGAAACTAGAGCTAGTACAAAGTGGGACATCCAAATTACTAGTTGGGTTAAGTTGTAATCATGATTGTTGCATTGTGTAATGCAACGTAATGTAACATTCACAAACTGATAAGGATTCAGAATGTAATTTAGTAAACCACCACCTAAAAACTCCTCCATTATTATGAAAGAATCCCTTCTTGCTGATTAATTGGAAAGTTGTTAGCAAGTGTGTGCTCATATGTGTATAGAGTATGGACAATAACTTTATGGAGGTTTGTAGGAACAGTTACCTACGCAAAAGGCTGAAACATTTTTTAAAGTCCAGAACAATGATAATGTTTAAAAATCAGCTCAGATGAAATCCACCCTAAATTCACTGAAGTATAAGCAGGAAGAAGAGTAAAGCACAATGTAAGGTTCTAGTACTATAATCAATTTCAATAAAAGTAGTTTTAGACTTCTTGTGGAGTTGATTTCATGGTCTGGTCTACCCACTGGGGCTGACAAGTGTAAGTTGCTGAAATTCTTATGACCTATCTCTTTTACCTCAATAAACCTGTGAGAATCTTGGGTTTGTGTCAAGGACCCAAAAACTGATGCACTGTCTGCAAATAGGCTCACAAGTCCAAATCAGTATGATCTTTATCATCTACAAATCCTTATACGATAGCATGCAGAATGATATATCACAACAGCATTATGATATAACATACATGGACCTGCCAAGAAGGATTGTGCTCAGCAGGTCTGAGTAACAAGGGAAGATGTGCTCCAGATTTCTCTCCAATCCGACTTTAAGGAAGTTAGACTAGGCTAGGGAAACAGAACTTCTGGATGGTAGCCTCCATGTATGTGCACCCCTGGAAGTACAACTGGCTCCCATGCTCCTTGCACTCAGGAGTGTCTTTTAAATGGTTTTATTTCAGTGGAGTTTTGTGTTCTGGAGTGTTTAGAGATGCACATCTATTTTTGCTATTGATATTTTCCTACTAAGTTTTGTTTTATTTTGTCATTTTCGTTGGGATACTCTGTTTTGATTTGTTCATAAGCACCATCCAGGATTAACCAGAATGGGGTAGTTTATGAGTTTTATCAGTCACTTAATCAATATGCGAGCTGAATAAATCCTTCCACTATAAGTCCTGGTACCACTGCTTATGTCAAATAAAGCATAGCATGATGCTGTTGATATTTTGTTTTTCTCCTGGAGCAAATCCATGAATATTTTCTAAACAGTAGCATAAATTTTAGTAAAGAGGCATCTGTTTCACCCTCTGGTAAATCCCCAATCACTATTCCATATAATTTTATGTAGTGGTAATAATGTCAAGATAAGAGTGAATTTCAACTATATAAGATATAGTGTCCCAGAATGCTGAGAAATCTTAGAGTTTATGGGTAGGCACATGCTGCTTTTAAAATAAATTGGTTTTATGACTGGCAATACACTACTTCAATATTTGTGTCATCATTTGTAGTAATGAGAAAGAAGAAGTACTAATAAAATGTAGCTGAATCATAAATACTGATTAGCTTTTCAATGCATTAATAATCATGACATTATAATGTTACTCCAGTACTGTGACAAACTAGTTCAAGGATGTTTTTCTTATTCTACTGAGGACTATGTCAATGCAATGAAAATGACCAGTGACTGGATATTTATAATTTACTTGAGCATCAAAGTGGTAATATCCATGATGAAAGTGAGAGCTGCAGCTAGTAAGTTTAAAAATAAAGGAATCTGATATTGTATAAGATGATTATCAAAATGCAGGGCAAGTGCCTTCCATACCCAAATCCAAGAAATAGACAGGAAAACTTTATTATCATGCAAGGGCTGAAGAAAGATGTTGGATTTAAATCCTGGACCAATATATCTGGAGGACTTGATTTCTAGTTCCTGCAATTGCTGAGCTTCTTAAACATTGGAGCTGAGTTGTATCTGCAGTTTAGACAACATACCTGTCCAAGCCTGGTTCTTCATTCTCCCTGGTTGAGTTTTTAGATAGGTATGTAGTCTTATGACTTGTGTGTAGAAGATGACTAGGCTGAGCCTGGGGGAGGAGTCAAGTGTGTCATCAGTCTTGAGTTCCTTCACTTCCACAAGAGATCTAAGTCCAGCCAAGGTTGAATTCCAATAGACTCCTATCTACTGCCAATTTGCTTTGACTGTTAGTAGTTCAGATTCCTATAGTGAGCATTAGCATGCTGGAGGAGGAGATACACCTCGACCAATGAGTAGATCCATGAATTTGGTCATCTGTCAACATTGGACACTGATTTAGAGTATTTAGAACATTCAGTGGCCAATAAGAGCAGGGCAGTTTCCAACACATGACCCACCACATTGACAGTCAAAGGTCACAGATCACTTCTAGGCAAAACAAAATGCTTTGGGACAAGAAGAAATACACAGCAACAGCTAAATACAGCCTCACATTGCCTCAGCTGAAAGCTAAGCATGGGAAAAAAGCAACATCATGAGGACACGTTATAAAGAAAATAGTTACAATGCCATGTTTAGGAGGACATAAAGCTGAGCCACATTAGTTGAAGACAGGTAGTTCTCAATTCTGAACTCTCTCATTTGACCTAGACTGCTTTTTCTGGCTCCTTTCCCTATTGATTCTTTTCCTATCTATTTGACAAATCTTTCAATGTTTCCCGAGATAATGATTTTTTTTCATCATTTCGCTATCCCATTGAGTAGCTCACTTGGTGAAATTGTCACTCCTCATGTGCAACAATTCTATACCATTTATAACCCAATGAAACACAATTGTTTCTTTCCTTTTGCTTTTTCTGTACCTTTCTATATCTGCATGCCTCATCTCCATTTCCATTTGAAAAGTTAATTTCGGTTCTTTAACAATAGGAGAAATGATTTTCTTTTTTAGAAAAAAAAGGGAAGAAAAGTGTAAATGCTGCTTTTGGGGGTACGTAGATATTTTTCACATCATGGGAGATATTTTAATCACTCTAGTTATCAGCAAAACTCTCAGCCCCTATTTCAGATCAGGAAAAAAATATTCATACCCCTTTACCTTCCTTCTTATTTTGCATCTACTAGAGTGTTCCCTTGAAGCTTTTAAATGTGTTGGGACTGGAACTTCCAAAAATTGTGGGTGGCCATAATTTTGCCATAATTATCAAAATGCAAAAAAGGAACACTGTTAAAAGAAATAATATGAAGAATTTCGAAGCAGTGACTGAAATTCAATTTATTTAGGCTTGAGTGAAGACTATTGATTGCTCTTGAGAGAAGACAATTAAGAATGAGTGAATAAAGAAGAACTAATTGTTCCACAGGAATTTAAAGAGAAACGCTTTAACAAATCTTTCCTCTAAGTGGATAGTGGAAAAGAGAATATGGATGGAGACAGTTTTGCAGTCACGACCTGCAATATTTGTAGCATGTTTGTATTCCTTCTTGAAAATAACGAAGTGTGCATACATAGCATCTACAAATGTATTGCAGTGCTCTAAGCTTGAGGGGGAAAATAGGATCAGAGTACTGAATAGCCACCATTCAGCTCATAAGAAAAGATGGACATTTCTTGGACCAAAGAAAGGAAGTGTAACAAAAAGAATTGACAGAGGAAGCTTCTTTCTACAAGGAACAAAACAAAAAAGAGGAAGCAAATTCTATGGATGAAAGGACAAACAGAAATAAGAGATTCAGAAGTAATTTTAAACCACTCCAGAAAATAGCTTTCAGCAGGTAAAACAGAATCTAAATCTCTAGTAGCCTATGTTACATAGAAGACAAGAAGATGTATGCTCGAAGAGAGCAAGCAAGATGCTACTGCTACCTGATAGAAGATGAAGAATGTTTGCTGACTCTATAGTTCAGAGGTCTCCAAACTTGGCAACTTTAAGACTTGTGGACTTCAACTCCCAGAATTGGAGTTGAAGTCCACAAGTTTGGGGATCCCTGCTATAGTTTGAGAAATAGAAACGTGTGCTGAGTGGATCTGTTGGCTTTCAAGGTATTCTGCCTCTGAGAGCACAGATTAGGGGTATGGTAGAGCAGCTGCCAAGATCCATCTAGTCCATTGACCATATGAGGTATCTTTCCCGCTCATCTATAGGGAAATCAAAGCTATTGCCAAGAGTATCATCAACGTGGACATCAAAGCTCCAGAGAGGAAACTGAAGAACATCAGGTTTCCAGTGGTACTTTCATCCACTCTTTGGCTCCATGGAGGAGGATTGATAGAAAAAAAATAACTGAAGATGAATATGGAGAAAGTAATAGCACCAATTCCCACAAGCTTTGTTGTGACAATTATCGATACGCACTAAGCCGGGTTGTGAATATGCCAAATGTTTCATAAGTGCCGCTTTCATTAAGGTGCACAATATAGTATAAAAGTGGAATGCATTGGTCTTTATAGTGGTTTTTGCTGATGCCTTCCTGAAAAAATGCTTTTCAACACTTGCCTCATATTTTTAAAGGAGATAGCCAGCTGTCATTTCCCCCCCTTTCTGTTGTAAAAGAAATAGATGGATGGATAAGTGTATGTCGAAGACTGGTTACTTCCTGAAAGTGCAATTTGATAGGAGAGATCTTGGGCTATGTAAGATTCCCTCTCCTTTGAAATTTGGTAATACACGCTTACTTTTCCTTCCCCTAGTGCTTTAAAGGCCAATTGTATCCACCATGTTTTAATGTTGGGTTGGGTTGGGTTATGTAATGCTATGTTATGCTATGCTATGTTATGTTTATGTTGTGTTATGTTATTTTATGTTATTTTTTATTATTTGTTTATTACCTTCAAGTCAATTTTTGACTCTTGGTGACTTCCTAGATAATTCCCTGCAGTTTTTTTGTCAAGTTTTTTTCAAAAATGGTTTATCCTTTCTCCTTTCTACAGCACAAAAAGATGTGGGTGTGTGTGGGGAGAGAGAGGAGGGAGGGACGGAGAGAGAGGGAGAGGGAGAGACTGGCCCAAGGCAATCCAGCTGGTTTTGTGCCTAAGTGGGGACTAGGAGTGAGTTTTCCTGCTTTTTAGCCTGATGCCTTAATTCACTACACTTTAATTCACTAATTTTGTATTTATTATTAAAATATGTGTTTTATCTGATTCCTAAGACACTAGGTTGCCTACAAACACACACACGCACACAAAACTAACAACATCCCATCATATGAAAACACACCAAAAAAAACCTCCTGTCATTCTTCGGAGGGAAGCTACTATGCACCAGGTGACTGTGGAAAGCCCCTCAATAAACCGTATGCGTAGCATTTTCTTTTTGGGTTAGAGAGACTTGCGGGGCTACTGGCTACATTCTGAGCTGAACTTCTCTGAGCTTCCACCTTCCAGGGTGGGATTCTGTGGGGTAGCACACCATGGGATGTGCTGCAGCAGGATAATCTAGCAAGGCTTGCCTCTTGTAACTAAAGGAAGAAGTGTAAGGTCCGATTATGGAAGGACCGATCCTTGTCAAAGCTCACAAAATCAGTTCAGTCCATGTACTCTGCTTAAAGATTTTCCTGAAACAATCTGAAACATTCAGACCTGATATGAGAGAAGGGTATGGCCAAACAGTTGTCTATCTTCCAGCGTGAAGCTGTTTTATAACTGAAAGTGTGAAGAGCATGGTTCTTGCATTGCCACTCATTTGGCAGAGGAGAATTGATCAGCCAGCCTGAAAAAAATTATCTGCTGGAATTTACATACTTTATACCAAAACCATGGACTGAAGAAATTTGATAGTTTTTTTGCATAAGCACAAAAACAGTAATCACTGCTTTAAGAGTCACACACTGACTGCAATGTGCATCTTCTTAGAGTAAGTGCCATCTCTCCTTCAGGCTTATGAGGAACTTCAAAGAACTCTGGCTATCTGAATGAATATCAAAGAGGTTCTGGGCTCATGTGAGGCCCAAAGCCAGTATTTTTCACATAATTTTCAAGTGGTGTGCAGTCAGTTTTAAGAAACCTCTTCAGTACTGAGGATACTTCATGGGATATTCCTGCCTGTTGTCACCTTTGAACTATGAGTGGAAGAGAAGGTAGCAAAGAGTGGAGGATGTTTTAGGATATGCATGATTGCTGAAAAGACACTGTTGTACTATAGAAATTATAGGTTGACTCAGCCTTCCATCCTCTCGGGGTAGGTAAATTGAGGACCCAAGACTGTTGGGGGCAATAAGCTGACTTTGTAAAAATGCCGCTTAGTAATAAGCAGGCATATACAATGGAAGGAAGGCTATTGCTGAGCGCATTGGGTTGTATCCCAAAAATTGTAAGCCGCCCTGAGTCTTCAGAGAAGGGCGGCATATAAATGTAATTAAAAAAAATTCACCTTGATGTTCACCAATGTATCACTCTGATAGGTGCCAATAGGTTAAAATATAGTTGAGGATTCCTTGGTGCTCTATCAGCACTGATGATGTTACCTAGTTTGAGTAATGAACCATCTGCAAGAAAGCAACCAAGCTCAGAGAGCACCAAGCACCCCAGAGTTCAATCCTGAGCTACAAATATTCTCCTTTATTGGTAAAAGATATCTGTCTGATCACACTGGAGTGGAATTTGGCAGTTCTACTGCTCAAGGGTTTTTGAAGATGAGTGCTTTCTATGCCCTCATCTTCAAGATGAAGGATAGAGTTGAAAGTACTGGCAGAACCCCCTACATCCTTGTCCAAAAAAAAAGAGAAATGGTCTTTGCTGTGAAGGTGTTGCTGTTCTTACTGTGTGGCTTTTATTGCCGTTTAATAAGGAACATTCATATCTTTGATTCTATAATCAGTCTGAAACAGTGGAATACAGCAAAAGCCAAAGTTTGTGATTGAGCTGATTGCCTAATTAAGATAAGTGATGCTGAAAGCAACCAGAAGACAAAAACAACCCACTGGGGAGCTAGTTCAGTATTAAATTTAGAGGAATTTATGGGAAATAATTAGGCAGTGTGGCTTTGCTGAAAACTGGGCCACATTCCTTAACCATTATCACACTATGCTTGCTTTGTTTACCAATGTATTTTTAATTAGACAAGCTTGGTGGCAGTATGTACCTGAGTTGGGTTGATTATAGATAACTGAACAGAACTGGGTTTGGTTCTACTGTATTTAGATGGGAGAACATTAGGAATTATCAGGGTTGCAGGCTAAACATAAGTAAACTGCTTTTTCGCTGACTGCAATTTCTCAGTTCTGCTTCTGCACCAGTTAACCAATTTCTGTTAAAACTTACATGAAATCTCACACTTTTTTATATCTCACAAGCCATACTTCCTTAATATGTGTTTTCTGCATCTTTTGCCCCCACAAATGCATTTTGTGGGTGTATTGTTTCCCTGGTGTATAAACATTTTTCAGTTGTGAACTGCTTTGACAAATTCTGAAATGTGTTCAAAAACTAAAAAATATGTCTAGCTTTGTCTGGGCTTGCAGAAAGCATACATTGTTAATTGGTTAAATTTCTACAGAATTTCACACAGAGCAATAAGCTCACCGATCCATAGCTGCCAGAGGTAGAAAATTGAAATTGCCATGGTTTCTAAGCAAGCTCCGAATGCAAATACCTTCAAACCATTTCAAGTGTTCCTCCTCTAGGACAGAAAATTGGGAGGGAAAATTAGCCTAGAGTGTTAAATATTAGAAGCCCTGCACTATATTACTTCAACATGTGCTGAGGTCTGATTCCCAAGCTCTGTGATTGAAGAATATTGTTCACTGCTTACTGCAGTTAGAGGCTACAGGGCTGATGAAGAGGGGGTGACATATAGGTTTGCCCAAGCTCTGATGTGGCAAGCCAACCATGTGTGTAATTCCATTAGGTTTTGATGAACCTCACTTCTTTTGGGGCCCTGTGTGCTTAGGAATAAAAAGCAGAGGGATATTGTGTTCGTGGTGGGTCAATGTGCAATACAATGATGTAGCTGAGGTTTAACCTAAAAGGTCATGAGTTAAACAAGTCAGATATCTATCTGTATGCATAACACACTGGCCAATAACGTAAGCAGAAGCAAAATTTAACCCCTAAGGATGGGGGTGGTTTCAAAAAATTCAGCAAAGGGTTCTCTGCCCAGTTGCTGGGTGGGCATGGCCCAGTCGGCACCATAGCAGGGGGGCATTTTTGCCCTCCCCTGGCTCTGGAGGCTGTCTGGAAGCTGGAAATGGGCCTATTTCTAGCCTTCCCTAATTTCTAGGAGGGCCGTTTTTCATCCTCCCAGAGCGTCCGCACACGCCCTGCACTTATCTGCAGGGGTGGGATTCAAATTTTTAACAACCAGTTCTGTGGGCATGGCTTAAGTGGTGGGCATGGCTTTGTGGTCATGTGACTGGGTGGACATGGCTTGGTAGTCATGTTATTGGCTGGGTGTGACCAACTCAATATCACTCATATCGAGGCACGCATCTCCTCGCCTGGCCTCTCATGACTGTGGGGATGCTGCAACAGTCGTAAGTGTGAAAAATGGTCATAAGTCACTTTTTTCAGTGCCATTGTAACTTTGAATGGTCACTCCACACAAGCAAAGTACCAGCAAAGGAGGGGAAAATAACTCCAGAGATGTTCCTGAGACAAGAAGTCTAGTCCTGCCAAGAATGTAATAAGGGTTAACGGAGTGGCAGTTTCTGTAAGCAACACCAGAATGTTTCCTTCCTGCCTTCCTTACAGGATTAGGCCAGTAATTTCTTCTAACAACTGGTTCTCCGAACTGCTTAGAATGTTAACAACCGGTTCTAGCGAATAGGTGCAAACTGGTAGAATCCCACCCTGCTTATCTGCATCCAAAACGGGCCGTGTGGGGACTCCTGGGAAAGGCGGGGTGGGGTGGGCAGGGCCAGCCAGGAGTGGGATTTGGGGGTTCTCCAAACTGCACAGAATCTTAGCTAGGGGCTCTCCCGAACCCCTGTGAAACCCCCTAGCAGCCCACCCCTGCCTAGGGGTTACAGTCCAAGTTTAGAAAAGCAAGGAAGGGAAGGGAAATGGGAGCAAATGTGTATGACATAATCTATACTGGTTGGAGATTTAAAAAAAAAAATGGAGCCGAATCAGAAACTATATAATAGAAGGCCTATTTTCACAGCAAGAAAACAAGGGTCTTATGTTCAGGGTATAATTATTTTGAAGGGAAAGGGGTAAAAATGGAAAAGATCAGTATAGTGGAGAAAACGAGCCTAAGAAAATGGATGGTATATCTTTTTCCTCCCTGTCCTCTGGACATTAAACCCAGTTCATCCTCTTTGCTTCATCAGACTGAAACTGACTCTCCTTAGCGCCGGGAGAAAGCTTCCTGCAATCTCATGAAAACCAAGGAATAGCAACCTCCTGGCCAGCTTATAGTACAGTCCAAGGGCAACTCTTAAAAGGGAATTGCAACATAGAGAAACCCCAACCTTCTATCTTCTATCAGCTGATAAACCTCAGCATTCCACTTCCTTTAACAATGAACTTCTTTTAGCTCTGCTGCCTTCCTGAAAGGTCCATTTGGCTTAACAATGGAACTAATCCAAGGTACACAGCAAGGACCTGCCTAACGGACCTGCAAACCGGATCCCTAGGATTCCCCACTTTGTAGCCTTCAACGTCTTCTTTGCTTTTCCATTGTTCAGGGTCCTTCTGTCTTTTAAAGCAGGTAGCTTTTTACTGTTTTAGATTTACTATAAACATGGTTGTTCTCAGAGGTGTGTTCCTTCTTTGGACTGATTCCATGAAATAAGAAACCAGAAGAACGTGCCTTCCAACAAAACAAGGCTTAAGCCTGTGTTGTTAGCCTGTGTTTTGTCTCTCTATAGCTATGTAGTGAAATTACCAGAGGAAACAAGTCTGTTTCAGACAGTTCAAACAAAGAGGCCTGGAGGGCTTAGGAAGTTGATAACGAGATAAAGAGCATTTACCTCTGGGTCACTGCTCTGAGCACAAACCTGATTGGTAGACTGGCTCCCAAGCAGATGCTTAGTGACCTCTATATTATTAACTTCTGACCTAGAGCCATGACCTTGCATGACAAGAGTTGATAGATCTGCTGTTGACCTCTGTGACCAAAAGAACAGACCTCAAAGGGGTCAACAATGTGAATATAACCATCATCCTTTGCTCTGCATCCTTTAGATTAGATCTGTCGGCACAACATAAATCATCATCACCACCACCACCACCACCTTTGAAAAACTGGGTCTGCTGTTTACAAATCTATGCAATGTTCTCACAAGCCAGCCTTCTTCAGCTTGATACTATCTACAAGGGGTAACCTACAGTTTCCCATTTAGTCTCCTGCACAACATGCCCATGCTAGGAGGTGGAATCCCAAAAGGGTGTTCTCAGGAAGATTAGATTTTGATTTGGTGTAAACCCATCACAGATTATAAATAACTATTTGTGATTTAGCGCATTGTGCAATGTATTCAATAATTAAGGTTCTAGCATGAGGTAGAGAACCCAGACAATAGCCACACGCAAATGATAATGATTAACTAAATGGTATCAGTCTGAGAAAAGTTGTCCTATTCAATCATTCTTTTTGTGAGCTCTACATTTAAACAGGGGAACTAGTGAGGGATGTGCAAACTTCACCCTCCAGCTCCTGGTAGTTCTTAATTCTCTTTTTGACATAGAAATTAATCCTTTGCAATGAAAACCTCCCTCTATTCAGCAAGAGGTTTTTTTTTAGCAATTCTAGAATCCTGGTAAACCATGATATATGTTTTTTTAAAAAAATCCTTACAAAGTATTTCCACAGATAAAGGATGTACCCTCCAGTTGTCCTCCATGCGGTCAGGCAGCCACAGTGAAAGAGGCCAAAGCAAGATGCTCGCTGGCATTGTCTCTCCATGTGGGTAAAGCTTCCACATGAGTTGAATGATTAAATAGAGCTATAATTATATCACAATACACACTAGGTGGGAAGGGGGGGAGTTTGTAGGAAGGCTATCAACCCACACTATGATGTAGATCACTGAACTGTGCTCACTTTTTCTTGTTCGCCCCGTTATTACAATAAAGCATCTTGCAGATTGCTTTCTGTTTTTTTTTTTAAAAAGGCTCTACACATGAAGAGACATTTAGCAGTTTAGCTGGCAATGGCAACCTTGACCTGTCTAGTGATGAGGCCATATCTGCACAATTTAAAACTCATTAACCAAGGCATTAAAATAACATTAATAAGTGAAATAAAAGACCTGAGGATTTTTCTCACTGCCTGACCATTCTATTAAGGGATGCCTACATAACTTAGCTAGAACAAAACAAGTATGTGTTTCATACTTTTACTTAAGGCTATAAATGAACTAGCATTCTACCAGAAATTATATGCTTTCAATGGCTTACCTTGCGCGAGAAATATTACATTGCTGGAATCAGCTGTGGTTCAAATGTACTATTAGCTGGGGAGACATTTGTATACTGCCTCCAGCTCCAGAGTAGGAAAAAAATAGTAGGATATAACTGAACTGAATAAATGAGTGACTGCTGGATAATATTGGCAGAGAAAAGACTTATTTCTCATCAGGAAAAGAATAAATCTTCTTTTAGTACCACTCAGTACATAGAAAAGGTTCATATTTTTAGTTCAAGCATGGAACATATTACTGACACCTTCCTCCCAAACACCCCTCTTGATATGTAAGAAAGGCTAATATCCTTCAGCTGACTTCAGCTTCAATTTTCATGATTTCTAGAAATTACTGCTGATGGGAGTTCAAAGCATCTGGAGGGCGCCAGGTTGTAGAAGGCTAGCATATATGACTGTATATGTTTAGACTATTAGGAAGAGCCATGCTTCAGATATATATATAAATAGTGGTATTTGAAAGTTCTCTTCTTCCAGAATTTGAAAATATTTAAATTTTTTAGGTTTATTAGATGTCTTATTACTCCTTTTTGCTACTTTGAAAATTTTATTTTAATATTTTGGCTTTATTTTAATATTTTGGCTTTCCCTATTTCTTTCTTGCTGCTTTGTGTTAGTTGCTATGGTGGTGAATTTCAAATTCATTTCTATATATGTGCATATATAGAGTTGATGCAAGACTGAGATGGATAAGATATAAATTAAATAAACTAATAAAATAAAGTGGTATTTTCCCAGTGAATGGATCCATAGTTAAATATTTAGGTAGTCACCACTTATAATGAGAAGAAAACTGACTTGAACTTGGTGATATCAATCACTCATTGAGGCCAAAAAACTGTACCAGTAGAACAACAGAACATTTTAATAAAGTTTTTTCAGGTGAAATTTCTAGCTGGCCAAAATCAGGAAGAAAAAAAATCATCTTTTATATATCTTTTAAATAATCATGAATAATATTCATGAATCACCTTGCAACAAAAATGAGAAAGGAAGGAGGATGATATATTAAAGCAATCGATAAAGTCACGCAGATAACTAATTATACAGGTAAAAATTTGGAATGGTTTTCTTGACTAAAGATACATTTATGAAGTTGCCCAACCATTTATCTCTTTTCTGTGATGCAGGAGTGAATGTTTGTCTTCTGCTATAAGATAACAGATACCCGGAGGACTTTTCACATAGGTTTCTACATGTTCAAATTCTTTGCCTGTGCACATTCCTTCTTGGGGGGAAACACTGTAGAAACTGGGCCAGCTACATATAATTGTACTAGTGACAAGACTCTGGCTATGTTAGTGTACAGAGCCTCATTAGCAGACTGACCTGTTCGTCCATCAGGTTAAGACTCTAGGTAAGTGCATGTACAAAAGGAACAGGAAGCAGAAGAAGCAGAATAACTGAGACATGCATATTAAGAATATATTGATAGGCTACTCTAGAACCAGATTAGTACAGAGGCTATTAACTTGGTAAGCTTCCATTTTGAATCTCAGCCCCAAATATCTAACAAAGAAGAGGATTAATAACTGGGCCTACAATAAAGATTGCAGTTGTAAAAAATAAACATCCCTAAGCCAGTGGTGGGATTCAATTTTTTTTACTACCAGTTCTGTGGGCATGGCTTGGTGGGCGTGGCAGGGGAAGGATACTGTAAAATTTCCAATCAGAGGTGGTATTTGCCGGTTCTCCGAACTACTCAACATTTCCGCTACTAGTTCGCCAGAACTGGTCAGAACCTGCAGAATACCACCTCTGCCCTAAGCACAACTAAGAGGCTGAAGCACTTTTTTCAATTGATACAACCAACAAAGTGGGAGCAATCAAGCAGCATGTACTTGCATTGTGTTAGTTAAGAATTGGCCAGAGTTTTGAAAAATCAGACATAATAATTGCAAATGCACCCACTGATACTGATATATATATATATATATATATATATATATATATATATATATATGTAGGTCTTGGTGTATTCGGGTCTTGTCCCATGTAAGATTGAGAATACCTTGGCAACATTTCGACGAAATCTCATCCGTCATCTTCAGGCTGGTGTCTTCAGCTTCGTTCTCCTGGGAGAAGTGTGTGATCGTGTTTGTCAGCTCCATAGGCTCACCTCTACAGAACCTTGCCAAATTTCTCGCCAAACAACTCCAGCCCTACACAGAATCCATCACCTCACACGTACAAAATTCTTTCCACTTCATAGAAACAATAAAGAAACAAAACCTACAACCCAGCGACCTACTTGTGAGCTTCGATGTCATATCCCTCTTCACTCAAGTACCTATTAAAGAAGCCTTGACAGCTATCCAAAACAAATACAACCCCTAAGCACATCCTAGATCTGACCCACCATTGCCTTTCCAACACGTACTTCATCCACAATGGACAAAGATATAAACAGATAGAAGGAGCACCTATGGGATCACCCTCTCACCCGTCATCGCTAACCTATACATGGAACATTTTGAAACCAATGCTCTAGACAAATCCGAATACAAACCCAAACTCTGGCTTAGATATGTAGATGACACTTTCGTAATTTGGCCACACGGGAAAGAAAAACTGGACAACTTCCTCACACATCCCAACAGCCTACACCCCAAAATACAATTTACCATGGAAACAGAAACCAACAATCAACTTCCATTCCTGGACGTCCTAATTTACAAAAAACCCAACGGCTCCCTAGGACACACCATCTACCAGAAAAAGACACACACTAACCGCTACTTAAATGCACAATCCCATCACCACCCTGCACAGATCAACTCCGTAGCCAAGACCCTCATCTCCAGAACCAAACGCCTAGCTGACAAAGACCACTTGAGAACAGAATTACACACCCTCACTAACGTATTAATGTCCAATGGATTCCAAAGAAGCACAATCACCAACCTAATCCGAAGGAGACTCCCCCAAAAACCAAGACACAGAACAGGACAATGGCATCGCCCTCCTCCCTTATATCAAAGGCACCACAGATAAAATCAGCAAAATTCTCCACAAACACAATATCAAGACAGCCTTCGGCACTGACCAAAAAATAGCCAACATCTTAAGAAACCCCAAAGACAAGATCCAGCTAGAAAACCAAGGAGTTTATAAAATACCATGCAAAATTTGCCCAGCCACATACATTGGACAAACCAACAGAAGAATAAATGCACGCATTGCAGAACACAAGAACGCAGTCAGAAAAGAAGAAAAAACTTCCTCCCTTTTCCAGCACCTTAAAGCCACAGGACATGAAATTGATTTTGAGGGATCCAAACTTATCTCCAATACTGAACACTTCAACAAGAGAATAATTAGGGAAGCCATCGAAATAGAGAAACACCTGCATAACATGAATAAACGGATGATACTCCGCCTACCAGACATCTGGAAACTAGCCCTAATCAACAAATGAGTCCCAGCCACGAAAACCAACACCGGACCCAAAATAACACATGATGCCACCACCAATCTCCTTCACCAGACTCAAACCCAAGCCCACGCCACAGATGAAAGGCAACCACCATCCAGAAACCAGACCATGGCTGCAACACCAGCTGCTACACCCCTCCAACCCCAAACTAAGCAAACTGACACACGCTATAAACACATAGCCAGACCTCAAACTCGGAGCCAAACCAAGGCCCAGAAGGTCACATCACAGCCTTCCACCCAGGACACTACATCACAGAACTCAGGAGATCACAACACAAAACATCAGGAGGTTGCAACACAGACAACGACCCAGGAGATTACAGCACCACACCCAGGACATCACAACAATAGAACTCAGAAGGTCATCACACAGCCCATTACCCAGGTCGTTACAACACAAAAGGCTGAGAGACACACAGCCAGCACCTCAGCCACACAGGGTCTCAGGAAAAAGCCATCCAATCTGCATACATTAACTCCACAAACCAATCAAGAAGTAACAACACAGCCAACTCTAGAGTTTAAAAGGGAAAAACAGCCACGATCACACACTTCTCCCAGGAGAACGAAGCTGAAGACACCAGCCTGAAGATGACGGATGAGATTTCGTCGAAACGTTGCCAAGGTATTCTCAATCTTACACGGGACAAGACCCGAATACACCAAGACCTACATACCTTTACCCGTGAAAATCTACGAAAACAAATATATGTATGTATGTATGTATGTATGTATGTATGTATGTATGTATGTATCACTATCAGTGGGTGCATTTACAATTATTATTAAATATTTGCATATATATATATATATATATATATATATATATTTGTTTTCGTAGATGGACAAAGATATAAACAGATAGAAGGAGCAGATCACCCCTCTCACCCGTCATCGCTATATATGGAACATTTTGAAACCAATGCTCTAGACAAATCCGAATACAAACCCAAACTCTGGCTTAGATATATAGATGACACTTTCGTAATTTGGCCACACGGGAAAGAAAAACTGGACAACTTCCTCACACATCTCAACAGCCTACACCCCAAAATACAATTTACCATGGAAACAGAAACCAACAACCAACTTCCGTTCCTGGACGTCCTAATTTACAAAAAACCCAATGGCTCCCTAGGACACACCATGTACCAGAAGAAGACACACACCAACCGCTACTTAAATGCACAATCCCATCACCACCCTGCACAGATCAACTCCGTAGCCAAGACCCTCATCTCCAGAACCAAACGCCTAGCTGACAAAGACCACTTGAGAACAGAATTACACACCCTCACTAACGTATTAAGCACCCTCACTAACGTATTAAGCACAATCACCAACCTAATCCTAAGGGAGACTCCCCAAAACCAAGACACAGAACAGGACAATGGCATCGCCCTCCTCCCTTACATCAAAGGCACCACAGATAAAATCAGCAAAATTCTCCACAAACACAATATCAGGACAGCCTTTGGCACTGACCAAAAAATAGCCAACATCTTAGAAACCCCAAAGACAAGATCCAGCTAGAAAACCAAGGAGTTTATGAAATACCATGCAAAATTTGCCCAGCCACATACATTGGACAAACCAACAGGAGAATAAATGCTCGCATTGCAGAACACAAGAACGCAGTCAGAAAAGAAGAAAAACTTCCTCCCTTTTCCAGCACCTTAAAGCCACAGGACATGAAATTGATTTTGAGGGATCCAAACTTATCTCCAACACTGAACATTTCAACAAGAGAATAATTAGGGAAGCCATCAAAATAGAGAAACACCCCATAACATGAATAAACGGGATGATACTTCCCGCCTACCAGACATCTAGAAACTAGCCCTAATCAACAAACGAGTCCCAGCCACGAAAACCAACACGGACCCAAAATAACACATGATGCCACCACCAATCTCCCTCACCAGACTCAAACCCAAGCTCACCCCACAGACAAAAGGCAACCACCGTCCAGAAACCAGACCATAGCTGCAACTCCAGCTGCTACACCCCCCTCCGAACCCCAAACTAAGCAAACTGACACACGCTATAAACACATAGCCAGACCTCAAACTCGGAGCCAAACCAAGGCCCAGAATGTCACATCACAGCCTTCCACCCAGGATACTACATCATGGAACTCAGGAGATTACAACACAAAACATCAGGAGGTTGCAACACAGACTACGACCCAGGAGACTACAGCACAAGACCCAGGATGTCACAACCATAAAACTCAGAAGGTCATCACACAGCCCACTACCCAGGTAGCTACAACACAAAAGGCTGAAGGACACACAGCCACTACCTCAGCCACACAGGCTCTTATGAAAAAGCCAACCAATCAGCAAACATCAACTCCATCAACCAATCAAGAAGCAACAACACAGCCAACAACACAGCCAACCAATCAGCAAACACCAATTCCATCAACCAATCAAGAAGTGACAACACAGCCAACAACACAGCCAATCAACCCGCTTACACCAGAGCCAGCACACCACACCTCCCCTCCAGTATTTACAGAGAGAAGGCAGCTCAGATCACGCTTTGCTGGCACAAACACAAAGCCGAAGACACCAGCCTGAAGATGGCGAGTAGGATCTCGTCGAAACATCGCCAAGGTATTCTCAATCTTACACGGGACAAGACCCAAATACACCAAGACCTACATATACATACATACATACATACATACATATAACTGCATACAGACAATTCGCTTGTTCTTTGGTATTCTGCCTTTTGTGAAATGTACATTCCTCCTTTCCTTCCTTCTTTTCCCACAACTGCAGGTTCTGTCTTTTTTCCAGTGAGTGATCTATTGGTTGCAACAGGACTTGACCAATCCATTTGTCACCCGAGCCTGCCATTGTGGGCTGAGTAAAAGTGGCTGGGCCAAAGTTACCCAACCAACTTTCATGCCTAAGGCAGTACCAAAATTCCTGGACTGGTGCCTTAACCACTAGACCAAATTAGCTCTAAAAGATACACAGAACGAGAGACACTCACTCACTCAAATTTATGACTGTCCACATCACCCCAGCAACTGGTGATGAATAAAGATTAAAAAATAAATAGAAGCACAACAATGGCAATGCAACAAAAACAAAGAGCAGTCAAAGAGGAAGTAAGGAAGAAGAAGAGGCAGCCAAGAAGAACCATTAACAACAGTAACAGTAACTGACAGGTTCACTAACTTTCCAAATGAAATACTTGAGAGAATAAATAGGTTATAAGGGCTTTCTGAAAGACCAGCAGAGTCAGGGCTAATCAAATCTTGGGAGAAGTGGGGAATGAAGTTCCAAAATATAGAAAAAGAATAAGCCAAAGCATAAAATAAGGAAATACAGCTAAAACTAGTTTACACCAAGATTTCCATCATTGCTTCTTTGAAGTCTGTATCCTATTCATACTCTATCATTTAATCATTTAAACATCTCACCTTTTTTTAAAGACCCTATCCACTAAATCCAAGGAAAACTTTTTTCATCTTCCCCTACCTCTCAATCCATTCACTCTTCCTTCATATACATATTTATTTTACAAGTTGATTCTCATTGATTCATTCTTTCTACACAGCCAATCTATATCAAAGTACCTTGTTTATACTGGTCATTCATTTTGCAATCCAAATATATTTACTCAGCAGCCGCTCTCACCTTATTTAATGACACACACTTCTTCTTAAGACTCCTATCCTTGCCGCATTACTTTTGTGTTTCCCCCAGCACACTCAGCTCTAATTTCTGAATTGAAAAACGGGCAGACTTAGGTACCCTTACTTCTTTTGAATCACACGTACTTCGCAACAAACCCCCATTACCTTTCTACCTGCATTCTCAACCCCTAATTTACTTCTTTGTTAATTGTCGGGGGTTTTGTTTGTTTCTGCTATTATGAGGGAGTGAACTTGGTGTTACTGTCTGCTCCTTTCAAAAGTAGCTGCAGGCATGCAGACCGGTTTTGCCCCTGCTTCCCTCAGGCATTCAGTAACCATTTCCTCACACCCATAGGCATTCAAGCCAGCTTTCCAGCCGCCCAGCTAAGCCATACCCTGACATTTTCAAGGATGTGCCAGACATCCAGAGACAATGTCACCCCACTATGACCCTTAGTCTACAAAAGCAAACATTAAAATAGAGTGCGTGTATGTAGGAGAAATGGAGATGACAAACTGAATATAAGCGAGGAAGCAGGAGACAACTGCTAGAAGACTAACAGCTATTACTGGAAGACCAGACCACTATCAATCAACTGCCAGGCCCACAAGCTACGCAGGGGCTTTGCTGGCTGGGGAACTCTGGGAGTTGAAGTCCACAAGTCTTAAAGTTGCCAAGTTTGGAGACCTCTTGAGCTACAGTAAGCAGCATATCCTGGTGGGTGTCCTACCTTGAGCATGGTGTTGGAAGCTCAGCTAGTGCTCCAAAGCAATATTGTTTAAGAAAAGAGCTTGGACAGTGGCTGGGGAACTTGGCAGCATCTACAGGAGGAGCAACCACAATGAAACAGCACCTTCTCCCAACTAATGCAAGAGCTTTGGAAAAAGGCAAATGATTGCATGCTCCTTTATAGATGTTGAGTCTTTTATGTAAACTGAGTATTAAGGCTGAGTATAATAGACTGAGTTTGGAAGACATCTTCACGTGGCAACATCATCTTGCAAAGACCAAGAAGAGTGGAGGGCAGAGGTGACCAGAGCAATAACCTCTTGTTTGAGGAAGATGTGTGCTGCAACAACCAACCAAGTATAATGTACAGATTTACTGTGCTGTGTTGTGTCTAGTCCTTGGACAGCAAAGAACCCTCACAGCCATTTACTGTATCTATAATTTTCAGCTGTTCACTTCATTTTTTCTGTCAACAACAAGTCTGATATGTTCATCTTCAAATCCTTATTGGAAATAATTCAGATTCTCAGCCAATTGCATCAGGTTGTCCAGGGAAAGGCTCTTCCATATTTCAGGGTTCATAATAGAAAAGCAGCATGTTCAGGCCTCAGGCCACAACTTTTATATTGTATGCGTACAAGAGTACATGTTATACATTTATTCTTGATAGTATTACTTCTTTGATATGTTTTTATCAAATTCAGCAACCAAATTTCAACTGCACATTGATACAAAATGCAACAAGGTGCCTTTCATCTAGCAGTAGGTGTTGGAAGTTCATTACACCCTAGTCCAGCATTGGCTGCCAATTCGTTTAAATACTAATTTTAATCTAAAATGCCCTATAATAGAATGGCACTGACGTTCTTGTACTTGGTGCTTCAAATTACAAACCATTCTACAAACAAGGTCCAAAATATTCTATATTGCGAGTCTATTCATTTGCTGATTTGTTTTCTGAAAATTAACATAACCTTTCTTACGTTCATACATTTCCAATGAATGCAAAAATCTGATTTTCATACCACATACGTGCATTTTTCAAATTCTGCTCATTGTCATTCCCTGACACCCTTCTTGTCCTATCCCAAAGAACTTAGTTACAAGGCTTCAGATTTGTGTAAGGCGAGGCTGGCATGGCATGGGTATAAATGCAGGCAGGCATGGCATGGGTACAAATGCAGGCATGCAGTACTACCACAGTACTATTAGTACTACATACTACAGGCATGCAGTAACTAAGCCCCATGAAATGGCTTGCTAGCAAAGAATTCCAAACAGCCAGCATCTAAGGCAGGGGTAGGAAATGATGGCCCCTTTATGACTTGTGAACTTCAGCTTCCAGAATTCCTGAGCCAGTCATGCTGGCTCAGGAATTCTGAGAGTTGAAGCCCACAAGTCATAAAGGGGCCATCATGCTCCATCTCTGATCTACACGGAAGAGCTGAAGAACGGCCAGGTCATAGTACAGAAGCCTAAAAGTCCAAGTCATCAGTCAGTTTGAGGTTGAAAGATACCTTTCCACAAGCAAATGGGTTCCACTGACAAATGCTCAGAGTTCTGCTAAGTGGAATGGTTTTTTTTCTAACAGGATTGCTAGCACTAATAGTTCTTAAATAGTACCTGCTCCAGCTCCAGACCATAGAGGACTGGAGTATCCTTGATGGGTGAGGAGCCATGTTGAATGCCTTTGCACTGGTTGGCAGTCTACACACCTGTTCTAGGAACAGGGGAATCCAGGATCCAATCATCTGATGCCATCAGCTGCCCCACATGTTCCCCAGGTGCCTTAGTCCCAGATTCCTGGTTGCTAGTCTCCTCCTGAAGCTGGTTTTCATTTTGGCCTCTTAATGGCACCTTTCTACTCTTCCAGACATTTGTCCAGCACACCTCAAGTAGCATCTCCCAATTTAGACTCTTCTGAATCCAAGCTGGCCCTGACACTTTGAAACAGAAATCTTCTTAAATGAACTCCTGAGTATTCCTGCATCATTGTTTCTATATTTCCTTTTTATAGGAGAATGGGATTTTTCTAATTGTTTGCCATAGAAGTCATCTTAACATACACAGTACAAGATGGCATAAGCACTTCATATGCAAATTCCATTGATATTTTAACATTTCTCCAGATATAACATCCACAACTGGGCACTACCTTTTCCAACACCCTCAAAGCATTTGTGACCTCCTTTTTAACTACTTATTCAATGACATTAACAATAAAACCATTCATTTCAATTTCATTTTTTCAGGGAACCATTACTACTCTATACAAAACTCGATAATTATTTCAGTTTTACTCCAAATCATTTCATTACTTTTATTTTAATTCCATACATTCTTCTGGAGGCTTCACAGAGTTGCCCTTGAAAAGCATATAGAAGCTTCCATTGATTCAAATGGCAACAACGAATGCAATGTTGGGTACACTTAAATTTGCTCATGTGACTGCAGTGATTTATAGTAAATTTCTGGCATAGGGATGGTGATGGCAAACCTTTTGGCCTTGGCATGCCAAAAATTCAGAAAATGCCTATCTTGACTCTGCTGGCATGTTCACCACTCCACCCCATGGACAAAAGAGAATTCATAACAAAGAGCAATAAATTAAATTATTTAAATGTGTTATTTAATAAATACATACATACTTACATAATTGTCCCAAAAGTAGAGCATTAAAAGAATGCTAACAAGCAGATGACTGCACCATCCTCCACCATTTGGTCAGAACTGAATAAGCTCTCTGGATGAGAAGTGAAATGTTTTCAAAGAAAAAACAAAATCCAGTTGTCTTTTGGGGGGGTGGAAAGTGCTTTTGGGGTAACCTAAATCTAAATAAATAAATAAATAACCATGACATGGATGACTGAGAATATCCATAGACATAAATATTTACTTAATCGTAAATATTTTTCAAAATGCCATCCGATATAGCTCGCTCGTGTGACCTTTCAGCTTCTGAAAAGAGCGGGAAAACATGGCTTGTTCTTATGTGCTTTTGGAAACTCCAGAATCCATGCAACAACAGGGTCCTCTCTTATGCGACTTCCAGAGAGTCCGAAGTTCTGATGCGTGTCACCAAAAATGAAGTGTCACCTGTGACACACGTATCTTGGCATCACCGGCATAGAATCAAGTTATTCAAGGGACCTGCTTTCTCCAGTAGCTTCTGTCAGGTCCAACATGGTGAGTGTGCCCCAAGTCTCTTCGAAGCCCACCATCCTATGGGAATGAGGATACATACCTTCTCTTTGCAGCCCCTTCCTTATAGATCTTTTCCCCTGAGATCTGATAGCTCCAATCTAGCTGGCCTTACAGAAAGCTGTAAAAAGAAGAAATACTGCTTTTCCCTCAGGTGTTATGAACAAGATGTTAATGGAATTTGAGGGAGCTGTGAGATGCTTTGGTTCTTGTATTCTATTATGATTGCTTTCAATCGTCTTATCTGTTTTGTCCAGTTTTTCTATTCTTGTTGCTGTCCAGAGTAATTTGCTTATACTAGGCAGTCATATAACATTTCTAAATAAGTAAATAATTTCTCCATCCACACTTTTTTCCACATCATCTTTGTGCCAAACATTCTTTTTTATACTTCCTGTCATGGTATTTTGTAACCTAATTTTTTTCACTGGTTCCAAGCATTTCACATTCTCTTTTGTTACAACCATTTACTGCACATCCTGCTGATGATTAATTACATTTCTCAAGTATTTTTATTTTTCATGGTCAACTGACTTTTTTTATTTTCGTAGTCATTTCATTCATTGCTTTTCCTTTTCTCTGTGTTTTTCCGTTACCCACCTTTGACACCACAAAAAATGTTCCATCCCACATTTGTAACCTCTCATCATAAATAATTCTCTCACTCTTTCATCATAAATAATGAAACTTATCAAATTAGTCATACTTTTAGATAAAGGGTGTATCAAAAGTCACACTATATAGGCCAATCACAATATCTTGCTAATTATTTTTTTTCCATAGAAGATGCTACTGTACTTAGGGATATTCAAAGGTCACATGTCAAATAAGGAAATTTTTTAAAAGAAATGGCAACCTGTTCAAATATGCAATATAATCTATATAATAAGATTATATTGGGCCTACAGATATATCAGAAAGCACAAACTGCCCAAGGAGCTGCTGATACAGTTCTACAGAGGAATTACTGAGTCTGTCATCTGCACCTCTATAACTGTCTGGTTTGGTTCTGCAACTCAACAAGACAGACACAGACTTCAGAGGATAATTAGGACTGCAGAAAAAACAATTACTACCAACCTGCCTTCAATTGAAGACCTGTATACTGCATGAGTCAAAAAGAAGGCTGTGAAAATATTTACAGACCCCTCACATCCTGGACATAAACTGCTTCAACTCCTACCCACAAAACAACACTATAGAGCACTGCACACCAGAACAACTAGACACAAGGACAGTTTTTCCCAAACGCCATCACTCTGCTAAATAAATAATTCCCTCAAACACTATCCAACTATCTACAAAGTCTACATTACTATTACTATTAATCTTCTCATCACTCCTCATCACCCATTCCCTCCCACTTGTGACTGTATGACTGTAACTTTGTTGCTTGTATCCTTACGATCTATATTGACTGTTTCCTACTATGATTTGTTTATTGTACCCTATGACTATTATTAAGTGGTGTACCTTATGATTCTTGACTCTTGATGAATGTATCTTTTCTGTTATGAACATTGAGAGCATTTGCACCATGACAAATTCCTTGTGTGTCCAATCACACTTGGTCAATAAAGAATTTTATTCTATATCTAATGGGCCTGACTTTTGGTACACCTTGTATATTGTTCCTTTGTCATACATAGTGCTGACTTAAACCTTTGAAAAAAATATTTTTTTACAAATATCTTCATTATATTTCATAAACATTTAAAATACAAACATAAGGGGAAAGAGGGGAGAGGAATAACAGGACAGATTAAAATGGGACAAAAATACAACAAACAAATATAAAACAAGCATAAAAATATAAATAGATACGGTAGATAGACAAACAGATATAAATAAACATTTTTTAAAGGATACTGCAAAATCTCCACTCCCACCCCACTCCTGGGAGAAGGTTACTGCAAAATCCCATTCCCTCCCCACCCCACTAACCTGATTTCCAGCTCTGTTCTCCTGTGCAGGGCAACAAAAGAAGACCCAGCTGATCAGCTGGGACTCAGGAGGCAGAGAATAGATGGGGGCGGGGCCAGGCAGAGGTGGTATTTGCTGGTTCTCTGAACTACTCAATATTTCCACTACCGGTTCGCCAGAACTGGTCTGCACCTGCCCCATTGAAGAACATATCTGAGATTCGGATGGCTCCAATCCTGCTGGCTTTCTGTGAAACCCTGAAACTTGCTTCTTTCTCCCAGACTTTGGTCCAGAGCATGGGATAAACACATCCAAAAATGAAGATCTTGAGTGGAATATGTGATGGTTGGCCTGAGTTATTGTATGAGATATGTTCTTTAATTAAAGCTTAGTTAGAGTTATATGCAGGAGAATAATTTTAACTACCGAGAACAGATTTTAATTGTAGATATTTGGAAGTTCATCTCTGTTTTTTAATTATTGTTGTTCTTTTGGTTTTGATACATTATAATGAAGAATAAGATATTAAAAATTGTATTTCTTTACAAGACTGCGTATGGAGCCTTATATAATAAGGTGTAAGTTATTGCTCACTGCCTTCAATAGTAGAGAAATCTTGAAAACATATCCACTTTAATGATTAACTGTTTAAAGAATGGTACTCAATTAAAATTAATTATCACTTAATACTCCTAGTCTAATGCCTGTTACATTTCTGGACTATCCATTATCAATACATTTATATTTATGTTGTGTCTTTTGCTTAACTGGTATTCCTATAGGGTTGAACTGTTTGTTCTAAATTAATTTGATTTTGAATACATATGAAAATCCAAATACATATGAAAACTGGTTGAGGTCCATTTCTGGGGCCTGAGGGCAACTCCATTCAGGATCTGAAAGAATAAAAAATTGAACCCCATTATTCACCATGCTACATTTTTAGACTTAAAAAATATCATGTACAGATTAAGCTGTGAAAATATCTGGGAGCCAAGTGTATACAGTTGGGTTGGTTCATTCTGGTAGAATGGTTCAAAGGAATTTGTATAAAAGATGGGATCTGGAAAAAGAAATAAAAATGATCGTGAAAATATGCAAGAACATACGAAAGGGTGGTTGCATGAAATAATATTCTCCTTAGCACCCTTAAGATATCTGGACTTCAACTCCCATAATTCCCCAGCCAGCATGCTAGGAGGAACATTCTGGGAATTGAAGTCCAGACATCTTAAAGTTGCTGAGGTTGAGAATCACTGGTATAGAAGTTAAGCAGATAACCATGGCCAACAAATACCAATTTGCATTCTCAATTACATTGAATTAATCATTGCAAGTCTTGATATACTTCCTCTGAAAATGATTTCTGTGATTTTAACAAGTTATAATTCTGAGCAAAGAAAACATTCACAAGAATTTTTTTCCAATGAAATGAAAGGGGACTTTGTGGAGAAGCAGTTCAGTTGTATTTCCTTTTGTAGATTTCTACACTATACATTTAGTGAGGTTAACACGGGGTAATATATAATGCTTTGATATAAATTCTGAAAAAAAATGGGAGGAGAAAGTAACTTGAGATGATAAAGCAGTAGGGCTATGAAGTATTTTACTAGTTAAGATTATTGAGAGATGATGAGGATAATGCTAATAATGAATAGAATAATTTATTCCATGCCTTTCAGCGTGCTCTCAAGATGGGTCACAAAGAATTGCTATTACAATAAAAAAACTACTTTTGCTTTAAAACATTAAAACAAAAATAAAGGAGTAACACCAAAAAGTTTACTGGAAATAAATAACATGTCCAAAATAAAACGTTGTCTTTTTGTATCTAAGCAATCTCTATTATTTCCAGAATTGTAGAGACAGATAATTTCCCAAGGGTTGCAGGATATACTAGTTTCTCCTCCAATTTCTTGTACTTTAGCAATGAAGAGTTTCAGGCTTAAATATCATGACAAGAAGGCTTTGATAAAAAAACCCTTCACCTTACATATCCACTTCTTCCTATTGAGAGGATCAAACTGGATGGGCTACAGAAAACAATGTTCAAGCTCACCTTTCTCCTATAATAAATATTTCAGGAAAGAACTGGTGAATAAGCAAGGAAATGTTTAGCTCTCTCTCAAATGATTACTGGTTAGAAATCCCCACTTGAAAGTTTTTTGGGTTTTTTTTTGAAATGGGGGTTCCATGGTTAGAAATGACTTCGGATCTGAAGGAGAAAAACTCCTGTGGTGGATTCTGGAGGGACAAAAAATGACAAGTGGGGCAGAGTTCTGGTTAGCAACTCCCTGGCTTGTTCTGATCCCTCCCTGTAAGGGGCCCCTTACTCTCACATTCCTAGTATCTTGGCAAAATGAGAGGCAGGGGTAAAAGAGGTTAAGTGGTTGTGCTTGTCACATCCAGACATAATACACTTCGCTTAGTTTTAGCTTAGAATGTTGTGAAAACTCAGCCCTTCCATTTTGCAAATCATAGTTTATAATAGTTTGATTTGTGATTGGGCCTTATTAAACAACTGTATGGCTTAGCGTAATGTGTAAAAGTAGTGCATGTTTAGCATGGCCTTACAGCAATAGCAAGAGCATTTAGACTTACGTACTGCTTCATAATAGTTACAGCACTCTCTAAGTCTAAGCGGTTTACTGAGTCAGCATATTGCCCCCAACAATCTGGGTCCTCATTTTACTAACCTCAAAAGATGGAAGGCTGAGTCAACCTTGAGCTGGTCAGGAGCGAACTGCTGGCAGTGGGCAGTGAGCAGAGTTAGCCTACAATACTGCATTTTAACCACCACGACTCATAGCCAAACGCCACATAGCCAATTGAAACTGATAGCCCCACTTTATGGGTAAATGAATTCCTTAGCATTAACGAAGCTACTGATATCTTTATGCACCTCTTCATGAGCAAAAATTATACATCAACAATTGCTACCCAGGATACGGAACCTCAGTGTTTAGGAAGCCAAAGAAATGTCCTCATCAGTTTTTCCTAAATGCAAAGCCAGGGGTACGATTTGTTTATTTAAAACATGTATATAGCTGCCTATCGTATAACACAGAAATTAAAATAACAGCACAGAAACTAAGCATGTTAAGAAACTTTAAAAAACAACAAAAACCTTGTACAAGTCATATAATCTCTTATCCCAGTGCCAAGCCTTCAAAGCTTTATGGGTAGCTAGAAGGGTAGAAAGGCCTGTTGAGGTCCAGGGGTCAGTGAGACTGCTCCATAGGGCAGGGGCTGCCACTGAAAAGGCATTTTTCCTAGTCATTCTTTCCTAGGTATGAGCAGTGCAGGTTACCTTGAGATCAATCGTGTTAAAATTATGTAAAGAAAATATGAAAATTTGCTTTGGCAAATTTGTAGACAATGTCTTAACCCAAGGGTCTTCAAACTTGGCAAGTTTAAAACTTGTGGACTTCAACTCCCAGAATTCCTGAGCTAACATGACTGGAGGAGAAATTCTGGGAGTTGAAGTCCACAAGTCTTAAAGCTGTCAAGTTTGAAGACCCCTGCCATAAATTATATTGGATTTACTTCACTGTCAAAAAGCTGCTGCTGAACTGTTAGCTAATACACTGGTTAAAAACCAGAGATAGAGAGAAACAGAGAGGAGACAGAGAATGCTTTTTGATTATAGCTCCTAAACCCTGCCCACAAATTAATTAATACATTTTTAATAAATGTCCACTATTACAAACAAATAAGCAAACTTTAATGTAACTTCTTATCCAGCAATGAGTATTTTTGCAGCAGAACTGGTTAATTCCAAAAGGTGTCTTGGGCTAACCAAACATTTCAGTCTTAAGCTTCTAAACAAAATTATCAGTTTGCTGTTTAAGACACCTTTTCTGATTAATTTTGACAGTGGAACAGGCCACTGCTGCACTAATTAAGCATCTGGGATTATCAACTGAAAATTAATCTTCAGGCTCATATTCTGCAAGTCTGGCCTCCAGAGACACTCTAAATAAATAAATATATAAATAACACCAGGGTTAAGTATTCCTTGCCTTCTAACAGTGCCAACATTGTATGAATACTAACCAGTCAAAGCAGCCCATTTCCCTGGAAATAGTTTCTTTTTAAAGTTCTGCATTCTGGTTCCAAAGCTCCTGCTCCAATACAGTAAGCAATACTCTTAAATGTATCATTATTAATAGAATAGAATAGAATTCAATTCTTTATTGGCCAAGTGTGATTGGACACACAAGGAATTTGTCTTCGGTGCATAAGCTCTCAGTGTACATACAAGCAATAAGTGCTAAATCATGACCATAGTCATCATAAATACATTCATCATGAATAATAAGATTAGGGTTCATCACTAAATGTGATTTCATATTATTTTGCATTCTTAATGTCCTGTAAAGTTAGCCAAATGATGGCTGAATTTGTACCAATGCACTAGACCATAAATTAGCCAACTACATTTGTGTGGTGTGAATTCATAGTGTGGCTAATCCTTGGGTCAGTAAGCTGACTGAAACCATAAAATGGATTTTGAGGAACCAATGATTAATCAAAAGTATTTGTGTCAAATAAACATAGCCTAAGATTTTTTTCCCCCAAATAATTCTCTCAAGGGTTTCAATTCGGCTTAGAGATAAACATGGTTAGGGTTGCAACTCTATTCAGAAAACAATGATGGTGTATACAGAAAAATCTCACCTATACCCAGTACTCTGGAACAGTCAAGGGCTATTCTGGGGGCATTATGGATAAATCTGAATTGTCTATGTGGTTGAAGATGCCTTTGAACATGGGCACATGCAATTACTTTCAACTGTGTTGCTATACAGCCTAACCTCACTTTTGGCGCATCTCCAATCCTCACTAACATTTGCTAAAACCCTTTAGGTTACCGTCCTACTTACCCAAGGAAGTCTTAATTCCCGTTAATGCATTTCTGAGCATGTGTCACACAGCAGGCTCTACCGGGCCAAGCTTTCAGAGAGCCGGCACACAATTAAACACGTGTTCGTCTATGTATTATTAACACTTCTCAAGACTGGAGAAAATCGTCAGGATGCAGCCCTGGCTCCCACCCCCGTCCCCCTCCCTTCAGCGTTTGTTGACAGCGACCGCTTCCTGCGAGTCTGCAGCGTGCTTGGCCAGATGTTCCTCGCCTTTTTTCCTCCTTCCTTTTCCTTTTCTTTTAAAGGCTTATTATACCGACCTTGACAGCTCGCGCCCGAGCCTTTTTCTTCCAGAACACAAAGTCTCACCGGGATCGCTTAAACTTTTTTTTAGGTTTCTCCCCCACCCCGCAATCGAACTTGTCCGAAGAGGCTCGGCGTATTCATATCCTGTGCCCCAACCTAAGCTGAATGCCCAGTGCCCATAACGTCGTGTGTCTATGGGTCTGAAAGCTGCTGAAAAGCAAAAGAACTTCTATTCTAGCAGCGTTGCTGCTGCTGCGCGGTTGGTTATTGTCGGCCTAAGTTTAGACAAGATCACCCCGGCAGCAGAGGCAAGCTGTGGCCACAAAGCCCGCTGTCAACAAAGCGCCGCGCCGTGGGTTGGAGCATAATTGATTCCTCCCTCTCTTTCTCCGGCTCTTACAGCACCTCCCTCCGTTCAGGCCCCAGCTTTGTCCGGCGGCTCTTCTGTCCCGCTCTTCTCTCCTCCCTCCACACGCAACCCCCGCCGCCGCCACAACCTAAGCGCCCGAGGGATGGAACGATCCAGCCCCGGAGCCCCGCGATCAGCCTCGTGCAATCGCCCGGCTGCCCAATCGATCACTCCTTTCCCCCCTCCATGTTCGCCCCCCGGGAGGGTAAGGAAGGGAAGAAGGGTTTCCAGCCAAAGGCAACAAAGTCGAGAAGGGAGAATGCATTTTTAAAAAAATAATAAATACAAATAAAATATATTTTTTCCTCTAAAACAAAAAGGGGGGGAAAAAGTTTGGTAGTTTGCTAAATTGCGGGATTCCTCCAAATATATGCCTAAAGTGGACTTCCTTGCTGCATCACAGAATAAAGAATCACTGATCAGGATTTTTAAAAAGAGAGACTTTTTCCATTGCTTTTTTTTTAAACACCCCCCCCCCCCGTCCCAGAATTTCCGGGAACAAAGAAGGGGAAATGCGGGGGAGGGAGGGAGGGTGGAATGAGGATGATTCCGGGTTTGGCTGCTCAGGTCTGCCTGTAAGGCAAAGCTTTCCAGTGTTATTGATCTTTGCACATTTCACCCCGTGGTCGCTGTAGCCAGCCGAGGTTTCCTGCCTTTGTGGAAACTCTGCGTATCCCCTTGTCAGAACTCCTCGGGGAAGGGAAAAAAACCCTTCGCTCCCCTAGCAACTTCCCAGCAACAAATTCACAAGTATATTAGCTTAGAAAGGACCAGATTCCCGGATACGTATAAAACACGTGCGTCCATCCTTCATACGAATATTAACCCCTTCTTTTAAGGAGGGATGTACACACGTGACGAAGTGGAGGGTGACTCGCCAAACTAGCATAACACGACCCGGAGCCTTCAGTCTTTTCTAGGGCGAAGAAAAATGCTCCGTAAATAAGCCTTTGGTTATCATTTACAATTCCGATTAGATTACTCTTGTAACAGGTGAACAAGGAAAGAAGAATTTGTCTTGGGATCCTAGCAACCTTTCTTCTTTACTCCAAGCTCGAGGTTGGGCGGAGGTGGCGGTGGGTGGGAACAACCACCGCTTTAGAGTACTTTTGAACAAAACCTCGGAGTTTTTCAAATTCTCATGAATTTCCCATGAACCGAAGACGGGAGCAGCAGCACCACCTCAAATTCCCTTTACATAATCAGCGTGGGTAATAAATCACCACGCCTCCCCTCAGGAAGAGTGATGATGATGAAACATCCGTTCTTACAGGTATCCCGACAAATACCGCCGGGATGACTAAAAGGGCGCTAATTATGGGAGAACGCTGGATTCACGTCAGGACAGGTGAGGCCGAAAGGTGCGCCTTTAGCGGCCATTGGCAGAGTTACAGCGCTGGAAACGATCCCGCGTCCGGCCCGCGTCCAGTAAACAGCCCCCACCCCCACCCCTAAGAGCGTTAAGAAGTAAGGAAAGAAGCGGCGCGGCGCTAAGCTTTGGGAATAGTTTATTTATTTGTCCCAGGCTGGCGATGAAAGAAACCAAGCCGGCCAACGTCGCCCTTGCTTCACGTTAGGTTAGGAAGAACGAACGCCCGGAACGCGGACGACGAGTCGGCCACTGTCTCTCGGCAGTTCGGGTGCCTATTCTGCGGAGGCTCGCATTTTACCCTCCCCCTTTCCGCTTCTCTGGATTGGGCTACTAGGGAGCTTTAAAGACCAGGCGGGCTTGTGCTCTTCCCCCGCCTGGTGTAATTTATGCTGCGCTTCTCAGGCCGGTTGCGTAGCTCAGCCGGAGGCAGCGGTGAGGCTGGGAGAAAGGAAGCAGCAGCCAGCGTAGTTGTGTGTGTGTGTTTAATTTCGAGGTTGTCAAGTGGAAGCTGGAGCAGCAGCAGCAGAGAGAGAGAGAGGGAGGAGGAAAAAGTTGTATCGCTCGGGAGAAGCCGGGGTCAGAATCCGCGCTTGACTCCCCCCCCCGCGAGCCCTGCCGTGCAAAAAGGAGGGGACGGCGGCGGCTCTCACACACGCGCACAGAGGGATACACGCTTACCCGCACAAAGACCGACTCGGATGTTATTACTGGAGACCGGGCGCACGCTACGCGCGTCTCTAACCTAGACTCCTCTTCCTTCCTTACTTTGCTCTGGGTCTGAATCTGAATCGGAGAGTGGCTTTTTCAGCTGCGCTTTGGGGCGGAGAAGGGCGCCGTTCAGACATTCCCTGCGTGGATGCCCTTCGCTTTCCCTCCCCCCCCCTTCTTAACACGGCGTGCTGCTGCTGCTCCGGCAGGGAGGCGGTGCGCGAGCAGCTGCTGCGTTTCCTGAGCAAGACCGCCTTTTGTTTTTGCTATTGCACCGAATTAAGCCTTCCCGCCCCCGCCCCGGTACCCCCACCCACGGGCCAGGCAGGAAGGGGCAAATCGGGGGCAACTGCCCGTGCGGGTAAGCGGTCATCGCCTCCTTTCCACCCTTCCTTTCACCCACCCCCGGTGTACTTTGCTCGGCGGCGGCTGCTGCTGCTGCTCCTCCTCCTCCTCTTAAGGAAGTTTCCTCCCCTCTCTTCTTCTACCATCCGCGCCGCACTTCCCCTATTTCGCAGGCTGCCCGCCCCAACTCCTCGGGGAGGAAGGGCTGTTACCATCACCCCCTTATCTCGAGCGGGGCTGGGCTGGGCGCAGACCACCCTCCGGCCCCTCAGCGAGGCCGAATGCCGGTGGCCGCCAATTCGCCACCTCGCACGGTGCAGCAGCCCGACTCCCGCCCCTTCTCTGCCTCCGCCCGCCTCCGGGACCGGGACCCCGCCAAGCACCACCACCACCACCACCCAGGGGCCGTCGGCGCCGACGAGCGCCAGGAGCCCCAGCGTCACGGCCAGGCCGGCGGGGAAGCGGCGGGGCGGACGGGCGGTAGTGGTGGCGGCAGAGCGGCGGCTCCTTCCGGCGCCCCTTCGCCAGCCTCTTTGCTCGCCTTCTTGCCGCCCTCGCCGCCGCTACGTCCCGCTGGGGGCCTTTCGCCGCCGCCGGAGCCCCCCCGGACTCGCTCCCGTTCTCGCTCCGGATTCTTCAGCCTCCTCGCCATGAACGGCGGCACCACCGCTACAGCCGCCGCCGCCGCCGCGCACTTCCAGCCGCCGCCTCCTGCCCCACCGCATCTCCATGGGCCGAGCCTGCCCGAGTTAGGCGCCCGCAGCCAAGGCAGGGGCAGCCCCGCTGGACACGGGCACCCTCGAGCCCCTCCGGGTACCCGGGCGCCCGCACCAGGTAATGGGGCCCTGGCGGGAAGGGGTGAGGGGGGTGGGAAGGCAACGGGAGCAGGCAGCTGGGCGGGCTGCGAGCTGGGGAGTTGTCTGGGCTTTGGGCGGCGGAGGGGAGGGGAGGGCACCGCGCGAACGAGCAAGGTCTTGGGAAGTCGCAATTGAAGGGGGAGCCGCCGCCGCGCGAGCAGAGAGAACGAGCGAGCGCTGGCCGAGCTGGGCTGCTCCAGGCTGGCTTTGCGGGAATGGGAGGTGACAGGATGTCCATGGAGTGACTAATAAAAGAGCGTTGAGGTGAATTATAAATGGATGCAAAAAGGGGGGCTAGACAGAAAAACGGGGCGGGGGCTGAAGAGAATTTGGGAAGGTCTTGGCAGCTTTCCGATTAACCGTGTTTACTTGGAAGTGAAGTCCCACTGAGTTCAATGGGACGTAACTTCCTACTGAGGCGTGTTTAGGCTTTTCGCTTATTATTGGTTTTTTCTCTCTCTCTTTCTCTCTCTCCTTAACGCGTGCTTAGAATTGCACGGCTGGGTTCGTGTTGCTATCCTGACGAATCTCGAGATCGCCGAAACACCCTCCAATCCTTTTTCCTTTTCTCTTTTCCCTGTCTATACGCTAATGATCAGAAGTCGGACCTTCGCCTTAGCGAAGCGTCGTAATAATGATTGTAATCGGAGACTGGGGTGGGGGGGGGAGAAAAGGTTAGGGAAGGTGGGTAAATGAGGCACAAAGGGAAGAAGACTGCTTAGTTTAAGGCTTGGGAGGAAGGGATGGTGAAAAGAAATTCAGTTTCCCAGTAGTGCTTTGCTCTTTGTGGGTTCAGGGTTTGTTTATAAGCAATATCTGGCTACACCTATTTTCCCCACCTTTTGGTAGAAGGACAGAGAGCTAGTAATACTTTGGACTTTCTTTTTAGTACTTAGCTTCTGTCATACTGTGCTTTGCAATAGCAGTTGTAATATGGCATGTGCTCTTCAGCTGCTGGTTAAGTTAGTTCTGATTCTTTAGTATTGGATGTGCGTGCTCTTAAGTCTGTGTGGACAATTAAGATAGTTTGTCTCCTAGAACTGAAGTTGGGAGGTTGCAAACATGAGATGAAATGTCTATTAGCAGAGGATATGTGAGAATGAAAAAAGAGGGTCCATACTTCAGATTTGGAAGAAAATAGCAAGCAGCCTGACAGGATATAATACAGTTAACATGGTAAAGTTTGACTGGATTGCAGCTAATACGTTTTTCAATGTGTAGAAATAGCATGGTCAGGGTCAAAGTTGGGTTAAATCAAAGTGCATAATGTGAAGAGTAGTTTATTCAACTGTATTTGTATAGTACTTGAAATTTTGAAATGCCTGTAAATAAAAACAGTGGAGTTTGCTGGGTAATAGGTATATAACTAAACTGCTGTCATACAACAGTACCTACTGAAAGCTATTTTTTTTGTTTTAAGTCAGTGTGTGAATTTTTCTTCTGCTATAAAGAAGAAAAATGTATAGTTGTGGCAAATCATTTTTTGTCTTTTTGTGCTTTTCCAGTAAATCTGTTTTCTCAAAATACAAATCCATCCATTTAGAATAGAATGAAATGGAATGGAATAGAATTCTTTATTGGTCAGGTGTGATTGGACACACAAGGAATTTGTCTTGGTGCAAATCCTCTCGGTGTACATAAAAGAAAAAATACATTCGTCAAGAATAGAATAGAATAGAATTCTTTATTGGCCAAGTATAGTTGGACACACAAGGAATTTGTCTTGGTGCAGATACTCTCAGTATACATAAAAGAAAAGATACATTTGTCAAGAGTCAAAAATCATAAGGTACAACACTTAATGATAGTCATAGGGTACAATAAGCAATCAAATCATACTAGGAAACAGTCAATAAAAATTTTAAAAAAAATGCAGCAACATCATAAACTCAAGTACAGTATGCCTTAGTATTAGAACATGTTACCATATTATTCTTTCAAACCAATAGTTCGTTTATATTGATTGAATTTTTATTTTATTACATTTGTATGACCCCCCCCCCCGTCACCTATATGGTGACACTGGGCAGCTATGTGAACATTTTTTATATGAACTTTGTAGACTTGGGGGGTTTTTAAGCAGTCATATGGCTTTGTGAATAATAATTAATACAGCAATGTAACATTTATGGAATGCCCATGACTAATAAAGTTTTAAGGTAACAATACAGTTTTGTTCAATTAAAAATTGCTTTAAATAAATTAAAAATGCCCCAGCTGTAATTCTTCCCGGAAGACACACCCTCTGCCCTGAAAGATCTTACTCCTAATTCCAGATGTATATGGGCTGGTTGTGGTTACTCAAATGCGAGGGAAATACACACACATTGCAGGTTATGAAACGAAACCTATTTGTTATATGACTCTTTCAAGTCAGCTTTCATTTGCCTTTATTGAATACCCAGGTAGAATTCGTATAGGTTCATATTTTGTTGTCTAAAGCAGTTGGGTGTAAAGAGAACTTTTTTCTGAGTTAACTAAAGAATAAAAATGCCAGCACATTTCTCTGTTTTGGAAGAAAATCACACAATTAGATATCACTTGTTTTAAAAAATGTGAGTTCCAAGGAATGTCAGTCTTTCTTAAACGCAGCAACCTGTGAACAAATTTTACAGTCATTTGGCTGGAATAAAAAGAAAGTTAAATTACCTTCTCTGGAATCTTATGAATTTAGCACACATCACCAGAATAGATTTGTTCCACAAACAGAACATAGCACATGTGGATTACATCTGTTGTTCCTTTAATGGAGCAAGCAAACAATTTTTTTTAATTCTGGCAGTGAGTTTTACGTAGCCAGATACTGCCTCTTTCCCAGAAATAATCTATTCAATGTTATAAGATGTTATAAGAGAATCTTTGGGGACAGTGAGTACCAAAAAACTTTCAAGAGAATCTTATGGATGTTGTCACTGAATGGCTATCCTGATGCTCTTATCTGTTCACAAGCTACTGCCAAGCTGGTACAGATACATTTATTTATTTGTTTGTATCTCAGTTTATTATTTTTACAAGGGAGTAAATGTATCTAATATTCCTTCTATTTTCCTCACAATAACAACCCCATGAGGTGGGTTACCCTGAGAAAGAATGACTGGCCTAAGGTCACCCAGCTGGCTTTCATGCCTAAGGCAGGACTAGTGTTCAGTTTCCCGCTTTCTAGCCTGGTGCCTTAACCACTAGACCAGGGGTCCCCAACTTCCTGTCCGTGGACCAGCACCGGGCCTCAGCATGCCCGCAACTGGGCCACACAAAAAAGTGAAGCCCCATCTGCTGGATGCAGACAGCATGCAAAACCACATCCATTCCAGTCCACGGAAAAACCTCTCTCCACAGAACCAGTGCCTGGTACCCAAAAAGTTGGGCGCCATTGCACTAGACCAGCCTGGTTCTCTTCCTCTTTCCCCTCCGTAGGCTCTCTCTGTATGTACATTTATAAACAAAGCAATCCACTATTTTTTAAAGAATATTTGTTCAGTACTTTTAGAACCCAGAGGCCTTTTTGACTTTAAAAAGTGTTGCTTTAACTTTGCAGTGTGCCAACAATACTTCCTGTGGGTTTTTTTTAAGTCAGGTGGGACAGGAAGCCTGACAGGTGTCGAGGAAAGTACCTGCAGGTACAATGGAATCTGTGCATATTTCAGCGATCTACATGTTTGCTTTACAGTATTATTTACAGTAAAAAATGCAACTATTTGTGCTTATTTAATTAAGTGAAATACCGAGATTTGTACAACTCTTACAGTTAAGATTCTGCAGTCCACATTTTGCTAGATAGTTCAAAACATTCTCTTTTATCTATAGTTAAAAAATCTTTAAATAAAATAATCTGGCACAAATTGGCAATAACAATTTGGAATGTGTGTAATGCATGCAGTTTGATTGAATGTAGTTTCTAAGTTACATTTAGGTGTACTGTAGTTACTGGAATAATACATAGATAGGCCTGACTAAAAAGAGAGGGGCTCATTTGGTTGTTTTTATATTGGATTTTATTAGTTTCTATAATCATTTATTTCTTTATGATGATGTTGAATTTCAGACTTGAATGCAGACATGCATAATACTGAGTATGACCAGTAAATATCACTAAAATAGATGGTTTTACTTCCAATTACGTATGTATAATCACCATAGTTGGAACAGGGCTATGAATCTCTGTGACAAGTATTATGACTACATTTTTTTAACTTCAGAAATAAATATACCTTCAATTAAGAAGTTCAGGGAAAGATTAGTTGTGGATTGTTTGTGTCTGTATCTTGTTTGTATTTTTAAAATTATTTTTTCTATTATCGACACAGTTGTTTCACTAGGAAAATTACTTAACTGGAAGACCACACAGTTTGACTGCCCTTTCTATATTATTGATACAACCTCCATTTCCTCCCAGGCATACATAGAAGTCTGTGGAGAGAGGAGTAAAGATTAGGAAACCTCACATTTCATCCTGGACTTCATAGGATTTGAAAGGTTAGAGTGTCTGCAGTTGCTGGATGTATTGACAAAACTAGGAGAAACAAAGTTTGGCAGCCATGTCCAACACAGACTACTATTCTCAGATATTTCTATCATGCACCAAAATCATGAGTGTTTCTGTATTTGTCATAATTGTATAAAATAAAGTGCTTGTGTTGCAAGTTTTTCATGCAGTTGGAATTCCCCCTTCTATTCAACTATCAACAGATTGACATTTTACTAAACTATTTTTGTTCTGGAGGACAGACATTTGAACTTTTTCTCCAAATCTTTTACACACACTGTTTTACGCAATCTAAAAAACAAAGTTGTGAGCTGTTGCTGGTCACATCTAATCTGTATAGCCATTGTAAGTGAGGAATGCAAGCCAGATTAAACACATCTATGCAAAAAAAGAGGGGAAAATGCAGTCTAGGGGTATGATTTGAAAAATGATCTTTAACAAACATTTCAATTATCAGTTACTTCAAAACTGAATTTTTGGGATATCTGAGCAACAAAAATAAGTCTTGTGCTGCCTTAAATTGTTAAGGTGGTTATTTTTCATGGACTGAAGTTCAACTATTGCATTCCTTGAAAAACCACCTAGTCTACAATATCACTACTAACTAGAGCATACAAAACATTTGCTAGACCAATACTTGAATACAGCTCATCAGTCTGGAACCCACATTATGTATCTGATATTAACACAGTTGAGAAAGTCCAGAAATATTTCACAAGAAGAGTTCTCCACTCCTCTACTCATTGCAGAATACCTTATGCCACCAGACTTGAAACTCTAGACCTAGAAAACCTAGAACTACCACCGCCTTCGGTCCGATCTAAGTATAGTATATAAAATCATACATAGCAATGTCCTACCTGTCAATGAATATTTCAGCTTCAACCATAACAATACAAGAGCACACAATAGATACAAACTCAAGGTTAACCGCACCAAACTTGATTACAGGAAATTCGACTTCAGCAACAGAGTGGTCAATGTCTGGAATACTCTACCTGACTCTGTGGTTTCTTCCGCAAACCCCAAAAACTTTAACCTTAGACTGTCTACTATTGACCTCACCCCTTTCCTAAGAGGTCTGTAGGGGGCGTGCACAAGCGCACCAATGTGCCTACCATCCCTTTCCTACTGTTTCTTTTATTTTTCTTATATGTATTCATTTCATGTATTCATAAGTATGTTTATACGTATACCTATTATCTTGTAAGCGATTAACAAATCAAATAAATAAAATACAAAAGTATAGTTGTGACATAGCATCTTAAAGATAGCACAGTATGTTTTAGACATTTGTTTTATAATGAAATTTAATATTCGGGATTAAGGTTTTTTTAAAATAAAACTGAACTTAAACTTGCTTTTATAAAGGAAAGAATTAGAGAAAAAACTTAGCTTATTTGTTCTTGACCCAGGGTGTGACAATTTATCACAATAGATGTATCTTGAATCACCCATTATCTCTGCTTGACCAGCTTGGCTGGTGTCTATAAATTGCTGGCTCCTTGAAAATTCTTCCCTATACATTCTGTAATATAGGGCTCTTTAATTCCATGGTATGCCCAATTCTAAACAGTACTAACCAAACAAAATGGTTGTTTTGGTTTTAAAGAAAAATGCTGTTTCACTAATTGTCCTTTTTAAAGTATGGAAACTGGCTTTGCTGTATGTTTCTGCATCTGGCAGCAGATATATTATTTCTCTTTGCTTTTTCTTCCTGCTCCCTGTACCATCTAAGCTAATATAATTCTTTACTGATCAAGTAGGCTGCATAATCTGCTTTAATCAGTTTAATAGCCTGTTAGTCTACAGCCTGAATTACAATGTGGCAGAAATCCCAGAGGAGGAAATATGTATGAAAAAATAAAAAAAATAAAATTCTTGGAACTCAATGTTGTTTCAGAAGGTTGTCTTAGCTTAGAGGCATATATTGATGTTGCATGTAGTTTCTAGATCAAGACAGAGCCTTCATCTGTTTTCTAAGACCACTGTATTACCCTTAGTGACCTCAAGGGAACATCAACCAGAGGGTTTCAGATTTTTAATTTTGGGGTAAATTGATTGCACCTTTTAAGCACCTTTTAATACGTGCTTAAAATACCCTTACCCTATTTTGCCTATACTTCTATAAACAATTTCTATGAGATGATAAAAATCCTAGAGATGTCTTAGGATAAGTTCTATTTATCATTTTAGAAGAATAAATGCTGAAAGTTTGTAAACACATACTTTAAGGTTTGGTGGCCTTTTTATAAAGAGGGAATCCTATTTTTAATTCTTTTGTAAACAATTGTGTTTATTTGACTGGTGAACATATGGATGCTGTTGCAACAATGGGTGCAGATTTTTTTAAAACACTACCTTTTTGTAGAGCTCAGTGGTTCACTTCTGGAAAGTCAATCATGGCTTTAAAAGCCACCAATTGTCTATTTAGTTTGTGTTATGTGTGAGGAAACGTTGTGCTTAGAATCAGGAATTAGAAGAGTAATTAAGAGTATGTGGGTTTCTATCATTGTGGCCATCTATTCAAAATATGTTTGTTAAACCTGAATATTTAAAAAAGGAACAAAAATAAAGCCATGTAAATTCACTAAGCTCTATCCATTTTCTTATTTCAATGACCTTGGAAAAGCAAAATGTGAGTGTCCCAATGGAATGTATTAGTTTCATATTTTTTGTCTTTAAAACACTAAGATCATCTCATGATAAGAAGGGAGAATCACACTGAATACATTAGAGTATGAGTGGGTAGAAAGTTGTACCAAAATGACAGGGGGGTGGAATCTGAGTTCAAATTTAGCCCTGAATGCATCTTTGGTGGGACTTGAGCAAATAACATCATATCTAGTGACTCTGTCATTATTTACTTTATACAGTACATTCTTCATAGGGCTGATGTATAAGTAACTAGTGCTTATTTTTGAAGGACTTTAACTGGATGAATTCAAGGTTAGAAATGTATGTATGTATGCATGTATATGCGTGTGGTATATAAAATCATTTCATCAGTTTTAGTTGAAGAGCCTGTCTCTTCTATGTACTATATACACAATCATTCATATATATATGTGTGTGTATATATGTGTATGTAGATAGATAGATAGATGGATGGATGGGTGGGTGGGTGGGTGGGTGGGTGGGTGGGTGGGCGGGCGGGCAGGCAGGCGGGCAGGCAGAGGTGATTTTAGTGGAATAGCAAAAAGAGGAAGATTATTTTTTTCTTAAATCAGTCTTTTTTCATATTGCAATAATTAAGAATTGAAGAGTCCCTCTGATGCAAAACAGATAGGAAAATGTCTGGAACATCTCTCTCTTGTAAGAGATATTGTGTAAAAAGGTCAGGTAGGTTTATGCAATACATGATGTACAGCTTAGTCACAATTAAACATGTTCTGATTGGCTACATGGCCTGCATTCTTCATCCTTAGGCAAATGAAAAGAAAAAAAAATATTCAAAAATATGCTTAGTACATACGTTTGATGTGGAGGGTAGCTATGCAAACATAAGCTATAGATAAGGCTATCAACTGATAAGTGAGAAAATAATTGTATTTTAATAAATAGTACATTACACTGATATTGGTTTGAGTGCTAGACTAATATGTGGTAGACACTATATTGAAATCTTTCAAAAGGTTCAGTGGATAATTTTGTACCAGCTGCATGGGGTTTTTTAAATCCCTGTTTAGGGCACAGCATTGTTGTGGAGCTGTAGTAGTAGAGGCACTACTGTGTAATCTTGTGTTCAAGAGGAAAGACAAAATATAAACCTCTTTAATAGTGTTGGTCATCATGAACTTGTCCTGTTGATTTTAACATGGCCACTTTGAGTATGATTAATATTCTTTACCTGAATTGTGTACTTGGAAATTGCGTTCTGTTTTTAATGGCAAGACTATTCCTACAACCAAATCTCCCACTTAAATTAATCAGTGGAATTCTGGGGAGCATTATGATATTATTAAATGTACAGAATTCATTTTCTAATTTATTATGACTAAGTACATTGTTAAGAGAATGTCAAAAATTATGATTTATTTTTAATATAAGACAGTTTACAATCTGTGAAGGGAATCTGATTTTAATATAATAAATTGGCAGAATAGGTTGCAAGTTCCTAGTGAACACACTTAGCCGAATTCCCAGTACATAACTGAGCACAAAATGGGCTGAATAAACTTGACAACTATGCCAAATAATGTTTCATATGGTGCCTCTGAATTAATCATTAAATTCATTGAAACTGCCTTTAACAGTAGAAATAACAGCAAGATTTAACATCCAGAAGTGTGTAGTATATAAGTTCCCCCTATTGTATAAAGGTATGAAGAGTTAATGTGTCCAGAAGAGTTAAATAAGTGAAACATACCGGTACTTGAATTTCGATTTCTCAGTGACACGTAAGTCTTTTTCAAAAATACACTAAGAATGTTACTCAATCCATATACTTCTGTTCTTTTTTTTATTTTATAAAAATAAAAATGCAACCATGAATATATCAAAATACATTGAGCTGCTTATGTGAGACTCTTTCAAAGCCCATTCACAAATGCATGATTATTATTCATAGTAAGATTCTTTGACTGACATTTCCGTGTTCCAGAACAGTATGTCTTTGAGTATGGAATGCTGTTGGCAACCCAGGAGTAGGTGTGAAAATACATATGTTTGCACCTGGAAGCTAGTGCAGATTGATGCATCATCTTATCCAGCAAGGCCCTAATGGACTTTGTTTATGTGAATGAGGTATACTTTTCATATTGTCAGTTCTAATACTTTGGTGGAATTGGACCACTAATTTTCTTTGACTCACTTTCTGAGAATGAAGTAGTAAGCATGCATGTGTGAACTAGCCTGTAAAATGATTGGCATTTTCTCTTATTTTTTGAAATCCCCACCTCCACTCCTCGTTGGAGTAAATTTTAAACTGGTTTGATATGGTTACACTTACTAAAATTGGAAGGTTTATTAAATTTGGTTGTAATACCATAATACTGCAAGTTATGTTTGCAATACTGTCTTTTACAATATAAGCAACACAGTTAAAAGATTAAATAAGGTTGAAATAATTTGTAAATTTATTTCAAATATTGCTAATCAAATTATAGGTTTAGGGAGAGGCTTTCATTTGGAAACGTATGCTATCTGAAGCTTTAGACATTTGACAGATGTAATATAAATTGTCCTATTAAACAATCTACGTCTATGAATAATAAAATCTGCAGACAAGAATTTCATAATTGAGGGGAAGATCTATTTCTGCATGGCATGTTATTAGGAAATATTGTGAGAGGAAATTGTTCATTCTGGTGTTTATATTGGGATTCCTCTTTTTGAATTATCAAATGTGCCAGGATTCATCTAGCAAGGGCACTCTGAGTCTGCACTCCTATTGATTTTAAATGGGCATTTAGAATTCATTAGCTTGCTGAATCAGCCTTATAGCAGTTGAAGTAGCAGTGCTCTTCCAAGTAATTTTGTCTTCCGAAGTACAGAGGTAGACATCTGCATAGCTCAGGCCCATCTGGATGGAGCACAGCATCCACGGTGCTTTACCTCAAAATGAAGCATGGGGCTGCTAGTACCTTATACTATGTGACCTTTGTAATTGAAGTGAAGCGTTACAGAATTTTTATTCTGCCACTTGTTCAGAAATGGTTACAATAGATACATAGAAAGGTAGATGATACAATGGATGCAGTGATGGTATTCAGCAGGTTCTGACCAGTTCTGGAGAACCGGTAGCAGAAATTTTGAGTACTTCGGAGAACTGGCAAATACCATCTCTAACTGGCCCCGACCCCATCTATTCTCTGCCTCCCGGATCCCAGCTGATCGGCTGGGTCTTCTTTTGTTGCCCTGCATAGGAGAACGGAGCTGGAAATCAGGTTAGTGGGGAGGGGAGGGAATGGGATTTCGCAGGAACCTTCCCCCAGGAGTGGGGAGGGAATGGAGATATTACAGTATCCCACGTCCACCAAGCCATGCCCACAGAACCGGTAGTAAAAAATTTTGAATCCCACTACTGGATGCATGGATGTATGGTTGGATAGGAATATTTAGTTACCTTAATTAGAATGTTTTACCCAGTATGTCTACTGCTAAAAGAATGTTCCATTAGCAACCCAAAACATATCTGGCCATTAAAATGCATTGAACCCTTTTCAGCTTGTGCAGGCATTTTACAAGCCCTTTATTTTGCCCAATATTTTTAAGAGCCACTTGATTTCAGTGAAGAAAAAAGTTGTGTTGCTGGTGTACTAAAAGTTGGTGAGGTGGTGATATTTTTGGTTTTGCTTTGTTATGGCTGATACCCTTTTGTTCATATCTGTGGGATTGAGTTGGCCACTTCCCATTTATGGAAAATTAGTAGACAACAAATGAACATCTATAGCTAGGATCAGGATCCACCCTTGACTGGATATAATTTTGTGTGCTGTTGTTCCTGTGAATGATATCACCACTTTTAATCCACTTGTAATCTATTTTAGATTTCATATTTTGTATTTTTATCTTGTGTTTTATCTCTTGTGTTTTTATTGAAATGTGATGTGAATGTGCCCTATGATAAATAAATAAATAAACAAGTTAAACTTGTAACTATTCTAGTTTAACTATGGTTAAACTTGTAACTATACTAACATAATGAGTAGCTTTATTAGAAGGTAGTTTAACTCCTGCATGAATTAACCATGTGTTCCTCATTGAAATCCTCATACTTTTTTTAAAAATCAAAAATGTATGCACATGACTTGGATAATGTGACTAGATTATTTTACATATTTTGCAGGTATAAAATGGTTGTGGAGCCTGCTGTATGCGATACAAATAATGTTTTGTCATATCCATACATCTGAAAATCCAAAGAATAAGAGAGGGAAAAATAAAATTAAGGAAAAAGTATCATGACAGAGTGGGAAATGAATAGCTTTCCATGTCATACAATATAAAGAAGTATGGAGAATTTTTAAAATACTAAACATTAAAAGGGATATATAAAGAAATATTAAGAGGGAATAAAAAGTAAAATTTGAATAAAGGAATAAGGAATTTAGAAATGTCATAATATTGGTTGTAAATAACTGAATGTATTATCAAGAGAGTAAAAATCACTAAACTAATTAACTACGAATAAACTCTAAACTAAGAATGAATCCTCAGAATTATGGTCAATGCAGTATAAATCACTGAATAAAATTGTAAACTAAAAATTCATTCATATCGGCACAAATCTATTTTGCTTTTGGTTTCTTGTGAAATTAAAATGCAAACTCTACATAGAAAAACCCCAATTTTTTTTCCCAGTATTATACAAAACTTTATAAAGCAGAAGAGATTTCTCCTGTGAAACGAACACTTGAAGAAACAAAGATTTTCAAAGATAATAAATAAATAAATAAAAGCAAATGATGAATGGACCTCTAACAATATAGGAAGGGAAATCTGTGAGGCTATGAAAAAAAATAGGGAAAGCTCCTGGCCCAGATGATTTATATATTGCTTATTATCAATTGATGTGATGATATTTGCCAAAATTAAAATGCATGTTATTGTCTTGTTCCTTTAATCTAGGAGTTCAAGGTATTTAAAAAGTTGTCAGCCTCTTAATCTGAAGAAAGATATTATCAAAAACTAGATTATTCAACTAATCTAGTTAATTATTCAACTACATTATTCAACTAACATCTAATTAATTATATTCTTTCTATAGAAGTATGCCGTACAAAAATATTTTGTTCCCTTTATAATATCTTTTGAAACTTGGCTACTCTAACCTACCCATAGTATGGATACCACTTACCTACCACTTACCTACAGCTCACATTGGTTTGAATTATATACATATGTAAGATTTTAAGTGATTGGACTGAATTTGAATATATAATTACAACATCTATTTAGGTTACAGATACTTACAGTTATTCTGTAGTAAGGTGTGGACTATTTTTTTTAATTGACTGTACCATATCCTTCTAATTCTTTTCTGTGACTGTAATATATATTTGATTTTTATTTATACTTACTGTAACATTTATTTTTGAGGCATTTGGTTTGTGTACATACAGTATTTGTGTGTGTGTGTGTGTGTTTTCATAATAGGTTCTAAATCAAAAAACACATGCACACATAGTACACAATATGTACATATTGATAATGTGCCTCTTCAAGAGTTTGCAACTTCTGTCAGAATAATAGTGTCATGCTGCAAGCTCCTCTCCTTTTGTGCATGCATGCAATGTCATTATGTATGAACAAAAGAGCTTGCATCACAATAGTGTGCAATGCTAGTTTTGTAATTCTGTCCCCACCCTGACCCAACTGATGCTGCTGTGCATACGATATGTGTGCGTTTTCTTTTCTCTTAAAAAAGCACTCTCATTTTTAAATGAGCAGATAATTACGTGAATGTTAAAGGTATTCAATTTTTATTTTTTGTAAGCCAAAAGAAATTGCTGTGAAAAGTACTTTTAAGAAGATTAATAAGAAGGTCTCTGTCTCAGACTTCCTGATTAAAGGAAGCCCGATTTAAACAAGATCGAAGGGAGAAAACAGTATTTGTCGAACTTGGTAATTTTAAGTGTGGAACTTTTAATTCCCAGAATTCTCCAATACTGGCTGGGGAATTCTGGGAGTTAAAGTTCGATAGTTCTTAAAGTTGCCAAGTTTGAGAAACCTTGGGGTAGAGGAACAAATTAATAATTCCAGAATTCTTGTACTAATCCACCTGGGGTAGAAAAACACTCACAGAAAGAAGATGAAGCCTGGTGAAAGCTTCTAGATTATACAGTTTATCAATAAATGATAGGCAGACCCTTTAATCTCAAAACATTTGTGGAATATCTCAACACGAAAGCTCCAAACAACCTCTACTGTAACGAAGATTGATCCCTTTATTTTGTTTAATTGAATCTGGGTCCCAAAAGAATGCCATGGCAAACAAAGACCATAATATCCTTATGGATCTTCTTCTCTATTCTGTTATATTTTTATTACAACATGCAGTATTAAAAAGATATCATTGCTATCTTAATACAAGCTTCTCAAAAGAGAAGGGAGAATGTCAGCATCTAAATATCTCATTTTGTTTGGGAACAAAAGTTCAAACTGTACCAGCTGATATCTCCAGCATGCTATTGGTGAGAGATTTTTGGTATTTAGCTGTATTTAAAGATCCTTTGCTCCACAGAACCTGCCACGGGAAATGTTAGGAAGAACACACAATATTAGGCCTAGGCCTAATCTTTTATGGAAGAAAAGTTAACTTCAGGCTAGGTATAAACAAAACATTTTTGAGAGGGTTTATGAAACCCCTTGGAAACATACTTTCTGTAACCTGTTCCAATGAACAATTTATGTTTCCTGTGGAATATACTGGCTAGTGTATTGTGCTGTCAAATGCTTGTCTCTTTTTCTCTTTCAAAAATTGGTTGCTGATTTTTTTTTAAATGAACAAAGGCTATTTAATTGAATAAAAGCACATTGCTTTCAAAAATAGGGCAACTGGATCACTCATTTGAGATATGGAAAGAGAGGCAATAAGTGAATTAGCATTTGAGTTGCTGGTTTGTCCAATACCTAGTAAAAGAAAGAGGAAATAGGCTTACCCATTGGGTGCCGGGAGGAGAAATCCTCCTGTGGGTCGTAGTTTAATGTTTCATTTGTGTTAAGCTTTCAGAAGTGTAATTTTGATTACAAATAGCATCTCTTTTCACATTTAGCCATTGCCCTTGTTTGCTAAAATAGCTGAAATTTAATTTTCATTCTGCACTGTTTTTCTTGTTCTTCATTATCCTGTACAGACATATTTGGCTGAGGTTGCTCTTTCTGTTTTGTTAACAACATGTGTTTTGTTTTAGAAATAACTTCCTTTTTGATCATTGGGAAGTTTTTGACGCAGTGGTCCATATTGTCAGGTGTCCAGACCAATGCTGCCAGAAGTTCTTTTCTTCTTCAGTGCTCAGACGGTTTCAATCCAAGGAAGGAATCCTGGGAGAAGAGCGGCAAAGAAAGGATCAGAAGATTTTGGACATCCATGGGATGTCTGGGTTATGGTCTTGATATCCATGGAATTAATTGGAGCCTTGATATTCAAATAAATAGCAGTGGGTAGTCCAGGGCAGGGGTCTCCAACCTTGGCCCCTTTAAGACTTGTGGACTTCAACTCCCAGAATTCCTCCGCCAGCACTGGCGGAGGAATTCTGGGAGTTGAAATCCACAAGTCTTAAAGAGGCCAAGGTTGGAGACCCCTGGTCCAGAGCATCAGGAATTGAAAACAGAATATACACCCATACAACAGTTCATTTAGTGACCTACTAAAGCTACAACGGCACTTCAAAAAAATGACATATGACTGTTTTTCATTCTTACGACCCTTGCAGCATCCCCATAGTCACGTGATCAAAATTCAGAAGCTTGGCAACTGACTCATATTTATAACGGTTGCAGTGTCTGGAGACGTGATCACTTTTTGCGATCTTCTGACAAGCAAAACCAGTGGGGAAGCCAGATTCACTTAACAACCGTGTAATTAACTTACCGACTGCAGTAATTCACTTAATAACTGTGGGAAGAAAAACTGTAAAATGGTGCAAAATTTACATAACAAATGTCTCCCTTAACAACACAAATTTTAGGCTCAATTGTGGTAAGTTGAGGACTGCCTGTATTAATGGTTCTTAAATATGTGATTAGGCTAAATATTTATCTCTGAAATGCCCTTTCCAGACTTCTCTGCTAAACTTTGGATATCAAAGTATCATGTTCCTGCTTTATTTCTTTTTTTTATATTGTCCTTTCACTAGAGCATGGGTGTCAAACTCAATTTCATTGAGGTCTGCATCAGGGTTGTGTTTGACCTGGGGGGGGCTGGGGGAGGTGAGGCCAGGATCATGTCACTTGTGTTGAGGGGGGCGCCTGTGGTGGCCTGAGCGCTCTGCCAACAAAAGCGGGCTCCCAAGCTCTGTTTATGGCTGCAATAGGCTCCTGCAACCCTCTGCCAGTGAAAACGGAGCTCAAGTTGGCCACGTACAGCCCGCACGAGCTTCGTTTTTGGCTGGGATGGCCTCCTGCAACCTTCTGCCAGCAAAAAGGGAGCTCGGGAGGGCCGCACTCAGCGTTTTTGCTGGCAGAGGCCCCGTGGGCCGGTCATCTGCTATTTCCAGGGTGGCCCCACCGGCCAGATCTACTTGAGTTTGACACCCCTGAGCTAGAGAGTATTTGATTCCTTCTGAGTTTGGGCAAATGGCTAGCTTGAACATAAATTTTCCTTATCTGTTTTGCTTCATTTCTCAACTAATTTTCAGCCATTAGTTAGAACTTAAAATTAGTTTTGTGACTTTTTATGATGGGCTGGGAAACCTGGAAAGGCAGAGAATAAGATACAAGCATATAGATAGTCCTCGACTTACAATCATTCATTTCATGACCGTTTAACTCAGGGGTAGTCAACCTTTTTATACCTACTGCCCACTTTTGTATCTCAGTTAGTAGTAAAGTTTTCTGTAACTGCCCACTGGTTCCACAGTATAAAGTAGAGGACAAAACCCCTACCGCCCACCATGAAAGTTGGAACACCCACTAGTGGGCGGTAGGGACCAAGTTGACTACCACTGGTTTAACTTATGAGCCTTTTGTCACATGATCAGTACAGCATCCCCATGGTCATGTGATCAAAATTTGAACATTGGCAACCGACATGTATTTATGACGATTGCAACGTCCCGGGGTCATGTGATCACCTTTTGCGAACTTCTGACCAACAAAGTCAATGGGGAAGCCAGGTTCACTTAACAACCATGTTACTAACTTAACAACTGCAGTGTTTCACTTCACAACAGTGGCAAGAAAGGTTGTAAAATGAGGCAAAACTCACTTAACAACTACCTTGCTTAGCAATGGAAATTCTGGGCTCAATTGTGATTATAAATCGAGAATTGCCTATACTTGTGATATGTTAGTTCAGTGCAGAAAGTACTGACACATCACAAGTACATCTGTTTATCTTGCATACCATGCAAAGAGGGCCATTTTCTTCTTCTGTTCTACCATTGCATTTCAAGTGAGAAAATGTATACATCGGATATTGCAATCGTAAGTTGCTATTCACGATCTCTACCTAATCATACATAGTAAATATAGACTACACCTATTTTTGTTACACACATTTAAAACAGATTTTATGACACTTTTCTGTAAATGAATAATTTAATCTATTTTCAGTATTGTCAATTCACAATTCATACAAGAACCAATTTGGTGAAGTGGTCAGATTTGCCACGGACAACGCGATGGGCGACAAATAAATGAAATAATAAATAATACTAATGTGGTTAAGGTTAGAAATTGGCTAGAAACTGGGAGACTGTGAGTTTTGGCCTCGCCTTAGCCACAGAGCCAGCTGGGTGACCTTGATCCATTCTCTCTCTTTCATCCCTAGAAGTAGACAATGATAAACCACTTCAGAAATCTTGCCAAGAACACTGCAGGAATTAGTCCAGGCAATTTCTGAGAAGTGGACATGATAGAACAGAAGAAGGGGTGGCTCAGTGGTTAATGATGCTGAGCTTATCAGCTGGAAAGCTTGTGGTCTGGGTTCGAGACCTGAGCGCTGCGCAGTGAAGTGAGCTCCCGTCCTGCCTATCTAGCAGTTCGAAAGCATGCAAATGCGAGTAGGTTAATAGGTACCATGTCAGTGGGAAGGTAACTGTGTTCCGTGCCCCTCGGCATATAGTCATGATGGCCACATGACCAGCATTTGGACAACACTGGCTACCTTGGTTAATAAGTGGAGATCAGCATCTCCCCTTGAGTCAGACACAACTGGATAGGGTACCTTTACCTTACCTTTACATTTACATTTACCTTAGAATGGAAGAAAAAAAGTTTCTTGTACATTTTTCCTTTTAATTTCATGATGGAATGGCTGTTTATTTTTATTTTAATAAATTTATTGCTGGCCAGTCTCATGGGTCTATGGTAGGGTTGTCTAGTTCATTGAGGGCTGCATCAGGAATGTGTTTGGTCTTGTGGCGCCAGGGTGGGTGTGGGCAGGGTGGGCGTGGCCAGCATGACATCACTCATGTTGGGGGGCACCTGTGATGGCCCAAGCGCTCTGCCAGTGAAAATGGGCTCCTGAGTTCCGTTTTCAGCTGTGATGGCCTCCTGCAACCCTCTGCCAGCAAAAATGGAGCTCAGGAGGAATGTGTGCAGCCCTCCCGAGCTCTGTTTTTGCTGGCAGAGGCACCATGGACCAGTCCTTCGCTGTTCCAGGGCAGCCCCACAGGCTAGATCTAAGCACCCCATGGGCCGGATCCGGCCTGTGGCCCTTGAGTTTGACATCCCTGGTCTATGGTTTACACAGAATCCTAGACTGGAAGAAACCTTGGAGATATTCTCTTGACTCCTAGCCCCAGTGCTGGAGCCCATCATGAAAGCTTCCTCAACAGATGATCATCCACTCTCTTCTTAATATTTCCTGCAAAGGAAAACCCATTAGCTCTAGAAGGAGTTTTTCCTATTGTTGAACAGTTAAAAAACATAGGTGTAGAATTACTGAGTTTGATTTGCTTTTCAATATATTTTCTTGTTGAACAACTAAGAATGTAATCCCATATATTATATTCTTGAGGATAAGCGTGAATCAGTTTAGTAGGCTTATTTCTGAGCAGATTTGAATAGAACTGTAAATTGTTAAGGGTAGAGTATGAGGATTGGCACCATGCTAAGAGGAACATAACTACGAGCAGACGTGAATAAGAGATTCTCGTACATGCTGAATAGAAGGTGTGTAGGTGAATAAAAAGAAGATAGTAAAAGGAAAAATCCTGTTAATTTAAATTGTACAAGAAAAGACATAATTATGTTCAAAATCTTCAGAGAGAGACCACTGTGTTGCCGAAACATTTTCCAAATGTTTAACAGCTCATTAATAGCCTTAGATATTTCCTTTACATTTCTTTACATTTATAACCTAAGAAATTATTCTCAACATGCTACTTATTGAATGGGATTCAGTCTAGTGGCTTCATCGGCTAGCAGGCAAATAATTTCAGTAATTATTGCTGAACAAATCCTTGAGCCAAGCCATCTTTGAAAGCAGTTATGATGAAGCACATGGAAAAAGAAGAGAAGAATCATCTCAAAGGTGCTTTTTCAAAAGGCAACTGGACTTGTGTGTTTTTTCCTTGAGGAAAACGTTTCACTTCTCATTCAAGCAACTTTAAGACAGTCATGACTGGGATGACTGATAATCTCCATAGACAAAGAGAAGAATCAGTTCTAGTTGGTTCAACCGTACTGTTTGTTAAGTTTGCATGAAGAGACAGACGCGGAGTGCTTCAAGCTCCTTTGTTTATTAGTGACTACAGCTCAGAACGGACCCAACTGGCTTTGCTGCGGCTGCTACTTATAGCCAGCAGCCGCACCTGACAGCCAATCAGAGTGCCGGGTTTTCCCGCACTTTCTAAACCAATCATTTCCAACACTTTACAAGAACAATTCAAACTTAACCAATGATTTCAAACCTGCATACATAACATTGTTCAAACAGTATTGATTTATATCCTTCAGAGAATCCTTAAAGGGAAGACTCGGGGCTGAGCATGGTATTGTTGGCCAGGTAGTTACATTATGAATACAGGTGATTCTCAACTTACAAACATTCGTTTAATGACTGTTCAAATTTACAGTGGCACTGGAAAAGTGACTTACAACCAAACCTCATCCTTACAACTGTCACAGCATATACCCACAGTCATGTGATCAAAATTCAGGTGCTTAGCAATCACATTAATTTACAATGGTTGCAATATGCTGGGGATCATGGGAGCCCCATTTGCAATATTCCCAACTGGCTTCCAACCAGAAAAGTCAATGGCGGAATCTGGATTTGCTTAACAGTCATGTTATTTACTTAACAACTGCAATGATTCATGTAACTGGGGCAACATATTTCATAAAATTGGGTGAGATTCACTTAGCAGCCTTGTTTAGCAACAGAAATTCTGGTACCAATTATGGTTGTAAGTTGAGGACAACCTGTATTGAGAAACTGATTGAGCCAATGAAGTTTCTACCAGAAGTTCCTGCAGTACCACCATTGGCGTTGAAACTGGATCTTCTTTGCTATCATAACTTAGAAAAATGGTGATCGCAACACTCTTTGAATATATCTATTTCTTTGAAACCAGTTGTGATAGTGGGAATAGAAATAGGTTAAGTAAATTGTACCTGTTTTAAAGCATCAAACAGAAACAGAACAAAATAGTATAGATTAGGAGAAAATAGTATAGTATAGTAAAGAATAGAATAGTATAGTAAAGAATAGAATAGAATAGAATAGAATAGAATAGAATAACCGAGTTGGAAGGGACCTTGGAGGTCATCTAGTCTAACCCCCTGCTCAAGCAGGAGACCCTATACCAGGGGTGCCAAACTCAAGGAAACAGCAAACAGTAACAGACAGACCCATGGTGCGTCTGCCAGCAAAAACGGAACTTGGGGGGGCTGGCAGAGGGCTGCAGGAGGATGTGGCTGAAAACAGGGCAGGAAGGAAGGAAGGGTGAGGGTGGGGGTCTTATAATGAGAGTGAGGGGGGGTCTCAGGGAAGTCCTGCCTTAGCACTTGGCCACCACAGGTGCCCCCGAGACGAGTGATGTTGAGCTGGCCATGCCCCCCCAGCCCTTCAAGGTCAAACACACCCCTAATGCAGCCCTCAGTGAAATAGAGTTTGACACCCTATCCTACACCATTCCTGACAGATGGCTGTCCAGTCTCTTGAAAGTTTCCAGTGATGAAGCACTCGCAATGCTACAAGGCACAGGAGTGTTTTACAAGTTGACACACAACTTGTGAAGGCAAGCTATTTCATTGGTTGATTGTTCTCACTGTCAGAAAAGTTCTCCTTATTTCTAGTTGAATCTCTCCTTGATCAGTTTCCTTCTCTGGCCTTTGGGTGCTTTGGAAAACAGGTTGACTCCCTCCTCTCTGTGGCAGCTCCTCAAACATTGGAAAACTGCTATCATGTCTCCCCTGGTCCTTCTCTTCACCAGACTAACCATGCCCAGTTCTTGCAACCGTTCTTCATATTTAGCTTCCAGTCCCCTAATCATCTTTGTTGCTCTTGTACAAATTGGCTCCATCTTTTGTGAAGATCAAAATTGTGTAAATTGGCATGTGTCCTGTTAAGATAGTTAAGAATGGGAGGGAAAACCAGGATGGCACAGAAATAATAAAAATAGAATATCATGCAGCCAAGAATATATCTGGTAGATTGTTGATAAATACCCTGAAGTTGTCCTTGGCTGTGCTGCTTCAAAAACTAGAAATACAGTACTTCATACTTTCAGGATAATCCAGTTTAAGTAGTAGAACATGTTATTTCTTTTGAGACTTTGTGTATTTGGTTGTACAGTATAGAATATATTAACACCTTTTGAAGGAGGAGGCTGCACCAAAGTAATGAATTAGAAATGTTCATAAAATATGCACCAGACTATTGATTCTATAGTGTAACTGGAGAAAACATATTTCCTGCTTTCAAATGCAACGCTGATGTTGCTTCGCTTGACACAGACAACAGATAGGATGGTCAGAAACTTAGTGGAAGAAAAATTATTGAGCTGTGGGTATACTGTTCTCCCCCTTGGCACTTTAATGATTGCAAAAAAATCCCCTTTTTGCTACTACCGGTGTTAAGCATACTTACAAGGAAAGGTAAGATGAGATGGCATAGGCTTGAAATGAGTGGCGGAAGTCTCTCTTGATCTTTTGTCCTGTCTGTAAAATTAGAGTAAGCACTGAGATATGTATTCAGACATGAAGGAAAGAACATTGATGCTGTAAGGACAATTGTTGTCATATGTACATAAAAACATTTGAAGCGACCCTCTAAATTGATACTGCATTTGTTAATCATAATCAAATGTTTAGTAGGGTTGAGGTACTCCTAGAAAAGTGAAACTATTAAGATTAAAAGAAAAAAAATTATTTAAAGAAGCCATAACAATACAACACAGAATGCATTTAACAATTATGCCTTTAATTGGCCTTTTTGTCCTTCTTTAGGTTAGATCAGATTTAAGCTTTAGGGATCAGTTTTTACTTGTGATATTTTCTTCCAATGCTTCCAATTGCAAATATCCATATTTTCCATTTCTATAAGTCCTTGGCGTCTATATTCATTTTCCTGATAAAAATTACTTCGGAGAATTCAGATATAATAGCAAGTTGGCTTAGATGAGTGTTAACAAAATTCAGTTGGTTCAAAGAAGGTTAATAGGATTTTAAAATGTATCAAAAACAGTGTTATCAGAAAGACATTAGAAAATCATTATACTATTGTAGCAAGCTCAGAGGTGGTTTTGGCCTTAGGCTATAGTTTGTAACACGGGGATGTTCTTGTCCCGTAGGGATAGACAAAATTAGATCTAAATTATGGGTTGTTGAGAATCATCTCCGGAAGCCTGAAATCAGAACAGTTGGGAATCTCTCTAATGTCCATCTCCAAACAGATTACAGTAAATTGTACTATGGTATGGTTATTTAATTTTCTTAAAGAAAAAGAAGTTGCACAGAAACACTAGGAAGATAAAAACTGACAAAGGTGGATTTAGCTGCTAAAAGCATGTGTGTGTGTGTGTGTGTGTGTGTGTGTGTGAAGTAACAATCATACATTTTTATATGCTATGTTTTAAACTATAGGTTTAAACTCTGTTTTATTTGAGAATGGATCCTAATAATAGATTTTCTGCAATAACAGCTTCTGTCTTCCCTCTCCGTTTCTGCTGCCCACCTGCCTTGTCATGTGAACACTGATCTACTATGGAGAGGGACTGTGCTAGTTTGGTTCCATTTTATTTGTGTAGAAGGTTGCTAAGATTTATAAGTAACTGAGTCCTAAACAATGTCAGCAATATGCTAAACTTAGAATATATTGATTGTTCCCGTAATATATTCTATAGGTTATAGGGGGGCTTAGTATGTTGTGGATGCACCAAAAATAAAAAAGAGATAATCAAACCAGTCACTTAACTCTTAGAAGATTAAACTTAATTCTTAAAGAAACACAGTCATTTTCAGCTTAAACTAACTGCACAGAGATGTTTATGGCAACATCTAGACTCAGCCAGTTTTGCACAGCTGATGCTGTAAAAAAAAACAGAACTGGGAGAAAGACTTAATGGGGAAAAAAAACCCACCCTCTCTATTACAAAACTCATTGCAAGGGTTTGCCAGTGGAGAATGCAGAGGTTAATACCAGGATTAATACCAGACCAACAGTCGAGCAGTAAACAACAGCTTAAGAAACTACTGAGAAGTAAACAACAGCCCCACTGATACTGACAGGGCAAGACACTGTATGTCTGCAATAAGACAACCAAGCTCAGAGAGCACCAAGGACTCCACAGTTCAATCCTGAGTTACAGATATTCTCTTCTATTGGCATATTGGTATACCCTACTTGACCACTGATTAACAGCAGTGACTAAGCCACTTCCGTTATTAACAAATGGGCCAATGGGAAAAGACCTAGTGGAATAATGAACCTTGCCAGTATATTCCTAATGCAAGGTCTCTAAAGATATGAAAAAAATGATTGGAGATTGTGTATTTCAGAGATGGTGATTTCCATATAAAAGTTTATGCTGTCAGCACTTGATTAAGAGATTAGATGGGGCTAGTGGTACACTGGGTGAAATGTGTTGTGGTTTGATTTCAGTAGTGACCAAGTAGCCTAAACAGCTAATGCAAATGTCTGAATAAAACTTTTGTAATTTTATTTTTATTATTTTTTCCTAGGCTGTTTCCTTGTTGCCATATAGATAATAAACTGCTAACCAATATTACCCTCAATGTACAATTTAAAATATAACATACAATGAAATCTGTACTATTGTATTGGCTCTCTCCACTGCCTACACAAAGGAAAAGAAGTGAGATAGCAGTCCTGACCTCTGCTGGAACAAGATTCTCCAGCTTAGGAGTAGTCAACGTGCAGGTCCTACTCAAACCCGCTTTCAGCCATAAAATGGAGTACTTGATATGCAAGCACCACTGACATTGTTTTAATGATAGCAATTTCACGAATGCATTCATGCATTCAATGAGGACTTCTTTAGGAGGAAACATTTATTTGCTTCCTTGTGAGGGAGGAATCTGATAATGCAAGGGAATTCCAGGGCTAAAAACTAGACTGAGAAGTTAAAAAAAAACAAAAGGAGAAAAAAATTCCCAGAAGAAGGCAGTGATAAGCCACTTTTGAATTATTGCCAAGAAACGAGTGTGGTTGTGTCTTTTGAAGTCCTCAGAAGTCAAGCTCATCTTGAGGGCATTTTTATTTTTGATACGGTTTGTAGCCATAGTTAACTGCCACCTGAACCTGCATATTAACTTCAAGGATACATATTTTACGGGTTAAAAAAAGATCTATATTGTTATATTCACAGAGGAGGAAAGCGTAGAAATAAAATATGTGCCATGGACAATATAGAGAGTTTGTTTTTCTCCATTAATGAAATATTTAATGTGTGTTCTGTAAGAAAATTCTTTTTTTAATCCAGCAAACCTCAGTTCCATGCCAAAGAATGAATATTCTGCACTTTTGAGATGTCATCTAAGCCTAGAGCACTGTTTCTCAACTTCAGATTAGGCAACTTCAGATTAGGATCCTAGACTTCTCCAATCAACTGGGAATTGAAGTCTACTTGTTTTAAAGTTGCCAAGGTTGAGAAACACTGGCCTAGAGGCTATTAAATTATCAAGCACAAGATACCTTGAGATATGTTCTGTGTTGAAACTGTTTGACTGTGCCAGATTTAATAATAAGCTGTGTTACTGCTTTTTTCTTCCATTGAAATAAGAGGTTCCAAAAATGAGAGTGCGAAATATAGCAGCTACTGTGGTAACTAGACCGATAGTCCATAAATATGCACATTATCAAATATGATACAGATTTGTGAAGAGAGAATTTTACATGCTGTGAAGCGTTACTGCCATACTTAACAGTACAGTTTTTATCAAAGATAAACCAAGCATTGTGTGTAATGTTTTTTTAAATTGAATCTGTGCTTTCAATCTCTCACATTTTGGCATTTTGTGGATGTTGTTACAAATTGGGAGATCTGAATTGCTTTGAGTCTGGTGTCAATTTCTCTGATAAAACAGCAAAGAGGATTGTCACATCTTAAAGTTAAATATAGTTGTTATGAGATGAACGTTTGTGGTCTACATCAGCAGCCACCAACCTTTTGGGTACCAAGGACTGGTTCCATGGGAAGAGGTTTTTCCCGGAACCAGAGGGGGCATGGTTTTGTGTGCTGCCTGAATAGGGCTTTGCTTGTTTCTGCAGCCCAGTCTCTGGCATGGACTGGTGGTAGGGAACCCCTGGTGTACATTCTACTTTGTCATAAAATATTATTCATTCACTCAAAGCTTGGAATCAGAATTATAATATGTGACGTCAGAAACAAACAACATTCAGGGAAGAAAAGGAATATTAAAAAGTGTGTCTGCTTTTACCGATTAAGTTAGTCCCATCTTTACTATATAGGTCAGGTAGTTGACATGCATGGTACAGTAAGAAAGTGTTCCAAATGCAGGAGGTAGAGTTGAATTGGTTGCATTGTAGCTCCGCTCTTCATTCTAAGATCTGCTTTGAAATTCAGGAATGTCCTCCTTAAGAACAGTAGCAGTGCTCTGTTATGAATCTGATGTGCTCAGTGGTTTTAGCAAATGACGATAGAGACCATACAATTGAATGGAATGGAATGGGATACTTTATTTGACCAAGTGTGATTAGGCACACAAGAAATTCCTCTCTTCTGGTGCAGAAGCTCTCAGTGTACATGCAAAGTAACAGAATAATGTTAATCATAACAACAACAACAACAACAACAACAACAACAATAATAATACCAAAAGTGGAAGTAAAGAAGATAATAAGGATAAATAACAATACTGTAGCCATGCTACATGGGTAGGTACACACAAACATTAAACGGCACTGAGAGAATTAAATGTTCAGCAAAATGATAGCACAAGGGAAAAACTGTCCCTATTTCTAATTTTTTGGGCATGCAATGCCCTATAGTGGCATCCCGAGGGGAGGAATAGAAACAGTTTATGTCCAGGATGTGAGGGATCTGTAGATACTTTCTCAGCCTTCTTTCTGAGTCAATTAATATACAAGTCTTGTATGGAAGTCAGGATGGTTGCAATTGTTCTTTCTCCAGTCTTAACTACCCATTGGAGTCTGTATCTGCTCTGTTGGGTAGCAAAAGAGGATAAGCGGGTGATAAACTGCTGATATAATGTTGGCAAGGTTACAAAGACAAAGGTGGCATTTTACTGTTACTATTAAATAATTCTTAGGGTGAACAACTCTATTTAAGCAAGAACAAACTTACCACCCAAAGCCAGGGAGAATTGCCTATCCAGAATTATCTGTAGAGATGTTTTTACCTTTTGAGTAGTTTTACTGAAAGCTTATAAACAGATGCATTGATCAATATTTTTTGGATACAAACAAGTGTGATTCTAATTATATACATTCAAATGGTATGCAAAAAGTAAGTACACATAAGGATAGTTCAAGGTTTAATTTAATAAAGAGGTGAAATTTATTGAATGGTGGACCTTGGCTGATACTTCTTTTAGGAATCTGGATAATAAAGTTCATTGATGTGCCAGGTATGTTTAAAAAAAGTTGATTGAAAGAATTAGAGCCTGCTTTGTAGTGCCATTGATTTGAAGATGGATATTCTCTGCCAGTATCTAATTTGGTGTAAGGACACAATGGCAAAGACAGATGGCTAAAGACACTATAGCATCATTTGGAGTGTTGTTACAAAATGAGGAAATCAATTAGTTAGAATTAGTTAAAATTCTGAGGAAGTATTAGAGCATTGCCTTAAAATAGAAATGTGTATTTAGACAGTGATCAGATAAATAAATTATACAGGTTGGCATATAATTAATGAAATAAAGTTCTGTGCCTCTAAAATAAATGCATTCACTTTCCTTTCAGGTTTAAAAAAACACAATTCCCTGTTTTTATAATAAAAGTATGTGTGTGGTTCACAGTTCAACCCTAAGCTACAAATATTCTCTTCTATCAATAAAATATTTATAAATTAATTTCCTTCCTGTCTGGATAAAACTCTTTTAATTCCCCTTCTGTAATAAATTTAAATAAATTAAAATTTATTTTTCCAGTCCATCCTCTACATATACACATAGCATGATGAATGCACAAATTCCACCTCCCTTACACCTTTTTCACCTTGACTCTGTTTTTGCTGTGTTTTATTGGAAAATAAATTTTGAGAACTTGTAATGGAAGACACAAAGAAGCTGCTAGATGTACTGCTACTAAAAAAGATATAATATCTATATTTCTGCTGACATGACCAGCAAATAGTGTAACAATTTTGAGCATTCTTTTGAGGTAAAACATAGGAAATATACTACTGCTATTATGCCTGTAGAGCAATGATCCTGAAAAACGTTTGGCTCATTGACCCTTTCATGATAGTTCGACTCCCACACTTTTATTATATGAAAATAATTTAGTAAATACTATTTAAATAGTGAATGTACTATCAGTCAACTGCAGCTTTATTCAGGATAGCTTGCAGCCTGAGACAATACCTCTATCACTTCCAAACATCAACATCTGCCTATCCAGATCCTTGGGAAGCACTTGATAGGTGGATCAAAATGCCAGATCCGATCTGAACATCTGGCTGACTGCGACAAACCAACAAAAACCATTATTTATTTATTTTATTTTATTTATTTGTCAAGCAAGTATTAGATAACAGGTATAAGTATAAGCATGGTTATGAATACATGAAATGGATACGAATAAAAAAGAAACAATAGGACAGGGATGGTAGGCATGTTGGTGCATTTATGCACGCCCTCTATATATACAGTCCCATCAGCCCTTGGAAGTAGACATTGAGACGGTGACTTGATTGCTCTTGCTTCATTTGCTTTTTCCTGAGTGCTCTCAGCACAGAAATCACTATATCTGCTAACAACTGGTTAAGGCTATAAATATGTATGAATACTTAAGTGTTAAAGGTATAAATTCCTTTTTAAATTTAAGAATTTAAAAGGTTTGTTGCCCTTACTGAGTAAATGACCTACTGAATCTGTTGTCCGCTTTCCCTTGAGAGGCATGGAACCAAGTGAAGATATTTTAGGTGAGAAGTTTTTATTTGTTTAATCAATTTGTATGGTCACGCCTATGTCCAAATACATGATTCTGGGCAGTTGACAATAGTTAAAAATAAGACAAAAACTGTATGAACAAAATTATAAAGAAGGTATATAGCAGCCAAGAAAAACCAACCAACAATCACAATTAATGCAGCCATGATAAGGGTTCAGCCATACACCCAGGCCTCAGGCTTGATAATAAAACCAGGATTTCAAGGCCTTATGAATAGCCAGCAGTGAATCTGATCTCTGGAGAAATCCAGAGGGAAGATAACCATGACAGAAAAGCCTCTCTTCCTGTATCCTGTTAGATGTCACACTCTGATGAGTCTTCCAGATGGGACCTGGAGCATGTCTTTCCTGCCGGATCTCACAGTATGGGTACATTATAGGGAGAGGAGGTCCTGCAAATAACCAGTCAAATTGCTCCATATCTACTGCTCCAGCATTCTCACTAGTAGTTCTGTGTAGCTAGGAAAGTAGCTAAAAATTCAGTAAATCACTTAGGCTTAAGTGTGCTAGGGAGGTCATAATGTTAGGCATCTGATGCTCACAACAGCTTTTGTGTTACTGGTGACAATATCTAGAATAGATGGAAATAAGGCTGGCTCATGCTTACAGCTGTCACACTGCTAATTTCTCATTAAAAGATTTTTAATGTTCATTGTACACATTATATGTCCTGTAAGGTTATCTATGAACTGCCTTTGCATACCACATCTAATTATGTAAAATTTGGAAACAGTATTAAAAACAGTGACAGAAAATCAGCAATATTTGAAGGCAAAATTTTGTCATGAGCAGAGATTCTTCTGAAAAGCATCTGGTTCGAGCTTTAGCAGGAAAGAAGCTGAAATAAACACATAAGTGTTTCAGAAAAGGATATCTCGACCACAATTTTGCAGCAGGAGTAAATACATTATGGGGAAACATTGGCTAATTGGTTTTGGTTTTAGGATTTTGGTTTTCTTTTAATTATTCAAGCAGTGCTTAAAAGTCTGGATATATGTTATGAGAGAAAAGAGTAAAAACTACTCTGTACACAGCTCTAAATACAGAAGCCGCTTAGCAGATATTTTGGGGGGTCTTAGGACATGACCCTTGGTCCTACCAAATGGAAACTACTACAAGGAGAGAAAGGCAAAGGGTAATGTGCGGAATGAAAGATTGATATCAATAGGTCATCCAGCCATTGTTTTCCTCAAAGGCTTCTTTTACGTATGCATTTACATGTCTGTTGAATATTCAGTAAGCATCTTCTCTTGCTATTATGCATGTTCTCCTAGCATCCTACTGCTCTGAAAGAAGGGTTAAGAGTTCAGAACATGAGCAATTGATGATGAATTCCAGCTTCTTAAGGGTTTGGGGTCCTCCTTCTTTGCATCTGTTTCTGTTGAAGTGTTTGCTGCTAGGAATATATAATTTTTAGCATGCAGGAACATCTGCATATACTATATCATTTGAGATGTATAGTTGTCATTAATAGTTGTCATTGTCAATCTTTTGGACATGTTTTGATATGACTTCAAGAAATTTTTGACAGGAAGTTTCCAAAGGGCTGAAATCTTAATCCAAAGAGATTTATAAAATACACAGGGACTTGGACAATTTTTAGAAGCCTTCTGTTGAGACAGTTATGTTATACTTAATATCTGGGTATCCAAATTACTTTAGTCTGTTATATAAAATAATGCATTATAATAACAGGTAAGATACATAGCACAGCCTTTAAGGGGTGTAAACTACTAAAACAGTTTGCTACACAGCATGAGAACCAATGTGGTCTAGTAGTTTAATGCACCAGGCTAGAAACTAGGTGATTTGAGTTACAGTCATGAAAGCTGGATGGGAGACTGGGCCAAACATCATGTGATTGACCCAACACAGTTGTTGTGAGGGAAATAGAAAGAGGAGGGAGTTTAAGGTATCCTCACTGCCTTGAATTATTTATAAGAACAATAAAGGTAATATATATGTAAATAAAAATACATGAGAAGATTCTTGCCTTGAGATGTTTCCTCCCTGTAGGAATCTGTGCTTTATCTATATGTGATCACTTTATTGATTGGTACAATGAAGATTGCTGAATGTGTGTATGTGTGTGTGTGTGTAGGTGTAGTCATTCATTATTCATTCATCCTTATATGCATGCACATTAGTCTGTAAGTTCTTACTATAAGACTTGTTCCAAAATAAAAACAACCATGGTCTTACTAGATTTCTACAAATGAGTGAATGTGATTAGAGAACTACTTAACATTTTAAACAAGATTGATAGAATCTGTATTTATTTCTCCATAAGGTTCTATGTTCCCTGGAATAGTTCTTTTAAAAAAAACTATTTTTTCCTATGCCAAATGGCAGGACGTGTGTGTGTGTGTGTGCACTTTTGAAATTCTTACAACTGCCTTTCTATTATTGAAGCCTTTTAAAATAAAAACAATACGGTGACTTTCAGTCAAGTGGCCTACTTTCCAATCCTCCCTTTTTCCATTCTGCCGTCTGAGAGCAAAAGAGAAGGGTTGGATTAACATTACAGCCTGATGGAAAGATTCCAACTGTAGCTTCTTTTTGTGTAACTTCAATTTGCAGTGCCAGCAGATGGTAACTAAAAAAATTGATTACAAGGTTTTAAGAATATTCTTTGCCACCCCACCATGTTTAAAATACTTCATTTCTTAAGAAGCCAGCATCTTAGCTAAAAGATGAAATAATGTTATGCTTCAGGTTAACAATTCTAACTTTAAAATCCCCATGCCCACGGTTAGATTCTCAAATATATATTGCCTTTCTAAACCTGTGCTGTCTTGTTACCTTAACAGAAGTACCCTGTGTAGACCTGAAACAGGTTGCCAGCCAAAGTGGATTTTTTGTAAGTGATCATACTGAGTTGGTGTCAGGCTTCTCAGAATTGATCCTCAAGTTCAGCTTATCCCAGGATGATTATGGGCTGCTGATCACTTCTCTAAGGCAGGAACGTATACGTTATCCTCTATCATATTCTGCCCACCCAAAAGACAAAAAAATCTTAACAATTTTTTTTACTATGCATTAAAAATGATGTTTTTACTTCTCTCAGCTCAAACAGTACTATGTTTCACTTCATTATGGGTGAACTACCCTACTTCAATTGGCTACTGTGAACAGGTAGTCCTCGACTTACAATCACACTTGCCCCAAATTGAGCCTAAGGATAGGAAGGTATGGAGAGGTATAATGAATGTTATTGATGTAGTTTGAGGGTATTTCCTTTTATTTTTCTTGTCTTATATTATTGATAGCTTTGGCTTGTTATTCCTTACTCCTTTTCTGTGCACTGAATAATCTTGTTTATCCTAAAATGGAATGATATAATGGGTATATGTATGCGTTATACATATACCACCCGTGGTTTTTACAGACCACCCATGACCCATTGAATCATCGTTTCAGAAATATTTCCTCACCAGATTCCTCAATGCCTTCAACCATGGCAGAGCTTCTGTGTGCTTGAAAAGTTCTTTAAAATTCAGAGAGATATTCAGAGATGTATCTGCCCTGAAAGTAGCCCATGTTGAACTGTATATCTATATATACAGTTCATATTGCATATGACATATATAGGCAGTGGTGGGCTGTTGCCAGTTTGAACGACGATCTAGCGAACCGGTATGAACAATGATCAGTTGGCCCCACCCGTCCACCCACCCTTGCCCTATCCTGTCTTACATTTCCTTCTTTTGCAGCTCAGCTGCTTTGCGTGGCAAAATGGATTACCGCGCCTCAGCTGTTCTACTCACCTGGGAAGGCTAGAAGGTGAGCTTCAAAGGGCACAAAGCACACTCACAGAACCAGTTGTTAAACCAGTTGCAGCCCAACACTGCAATCAAGATAATCCTTGATCTATAACAATTCTGTTTGAAGTTACAGAAGCATTGAAAAAAGTGACTTCTGACCATTTTTCACATTCTGACAGCTGCAGCATCCTCATAGGCACATGATTAAAATTCAGATGCTTGGCTACTGACTTTTATTTATGATGGTTTCCGTGTCAATCAAGGATCATACGATTTTGCGACCTTCTGACAAGCAAAGTCAATGGGAAAGCCAGATTCGCTTAATCACCATGTTACTAATTTAACTACTGTAAGGATCGACTTAACAAAATCTGGCAAGACAGGTCATAATATGGAGCAAAATTCACTTAACAGTTGTCTCACTTAGCAACAGAAGTTTTGGGCTGAATTGCGATAGCAAGTCAAGGAGTACCTGTATAAATAGCTCAACACAAAGGCAGTCAAACATCAGATGCTGGCCTAAGGAAATTTTTTGCGACATTGTATATTATGTCACAAACTGCTTTATGATAATTTTTAGGTCATGAAATATGTTATAAAATTTGCCAAATTTGACAGGAGTTATAGGTCCCAGATTTTGTGTGTGTTTAGCCTGTTTGAAGCAACTTGACTCAAAAAGTGTTGCCCAGTGATGCAATGTTTTACCTAGTTAAAGAACAGTTTTAGAAGTATATAGATAATGGAAAGGAGGACTATTATTGTCAAAAGAAGTTTTGTCTGCATTATACGTCAATTCCAGTTGCTTAAGAGACTAAATTATCTCTAGTGGTCTAGGGGTCTGTCAAAATCTTAACACAGAGAGGGAGAGAGGAGGGGAGAGATTGGTTCCTTTTCTATTCCATGACAACTGATATTCAGAACCATGGGCTCTAGAAATAAAATACAGTTGCTATAATTAATTAGTATTGCTAAAGCTACTTTGTATAAATTGTCTAATTCCTTAAGCCATTAGCCATACTTCATCTTGCGGCACTGAAGTCTGCAAATTAATTCGATTTTCTGTTAAGAAAAATACATGCACATCTGTCTCAATCTAATGCTACAATCTTTGGGGCTGTTTTTGATCGGCCTATATCCTGGTGTCCTCTATCAGTCTGTCATTCAAGTATTAACCTGGCCTAACCCTTCTTACTGTCCTAGCCAGGGCAAATTAATGTAGGTCCTCCATACGAAAGGTACTACCATATTGTGATGTTGCAAAGCTAGTATACCATTGGTTCAGTTTTCATATGTTTTTAGCATATTAATGAAACTTGTAGTATAATAATCAACTTTACTAATAAAGCTCAATTTTTAAAGGATTTGTGCCTCAGAAAGACATAGAATATAAGCTAAAATATGTAAACGTTTTTAATTTTAAGGTTGTTCTAAATCTTTAAACCATTTCACTTTGTTATCAAAGAACATGAATGTTAGTGTTTTTCTGTGTGAGACCTGGGGAAAACCTATGTGTACTGGTTGGAAAAGATTATAGGAAGTATGGACAACTTCATGTTAAAACAGTTCTTTTGACAACCAGTCTATGTTTGGGTACAATTCAGGGAATGACTTGTGATATATAAATGTAGACATAATTTATGCTCAAGATGTCCAGAAGATAATGTGTTCCCTAAAAGCTTGATTGTCTCTTAAAGCCCTTGGGAGAGGCTTTAAGGAAAAAGAGACTTTCTCTTTTTCATATTAGAAATTTTCAGTGTAATAAAATATATAAAGCAAAGAACAAAGATAGAAGACAAGGGACACAAAATAAAGAATGCAGCTTCTCAATATTACAACAAATTCATGGGCCTAGGTTGAAAATGTCATTGTAAAAATTAAGGATGACTTCAGACAACTCCACAATACCTTTCCTGCTACTGTGCTTAAAATTTTGTTATGAAGTAGTCTTTGAAAAGATGTAAAGGTAATGCTTTGATTTAAATGGAACTTATCTGTGGTAGAACTTATACATATATGTCTGCACTTCTCAAAAAAAAAATAATCCCATATTCCACAAGAGATCTGTAGAATTAATAGGAAAGAAGAGAGGAACAAATATTGGCTCCTTAAATGAGGTTGTTACACATACTGCTTTTGACTGATGTTATAATCCATATTGTCTATTAATCAAAATACTGTTGCTATGTATATTTTTAAGACTTTCCAGCTTACTTACTAAAGTTGCTAAAATTTAGCTTGAACCCATATTTCTCCTACACTCCTTTTTAATGATCTGTAATCCCTTAATATGGGATAGAGTTATTAATAGGCAATATACATATTTCTGAAGTAATAAATATATTTCTATCTACATTTCTGATAGTACTGTACTCTTTTTAAAAAATATTGATTATACAATTTACTATTTAGAATTCTGTTCCTACCATGACTTATTTATGTCTGTATTGCCAGATATTTGGAACTAAGAGTTTCATTGTACAGTATTTTTGGAAGAATTTCTCATAATGAAACTCCTAGTAAAAAATAAAATAGGACAAGAACATTTCAACATATTTATTTGCCAATTTGTATCTATACTTGAATAGAAAATTCAACTAGGGAATAGAAAATTCAACTATGCCATAAGCAATAACATAATTCATACACTTTTAATAAAAATTCTTAGTTGTTCCCCCTTTTACATAAAAATGTAGTGAACCAGGGCTGGTAAGCTAATGGTTGATTGTCTCATGCTTTGTGTATAAAAATTCTGGTTTAGTTGCCATTATTTACTGCTTAAAAATTTCTTATGTAGCATGGCTAAGGAAGTCTTCCGCATAAGCTGCAAGACTGACATTTTCATTAAAACATGTACCACAGAAATAAATCTGTGGTCTCTGTAATGGTTATCTTTTTCACCATTATTTTAGGTGATACTATAACACAGGTTTATTGTATGTGGTATACAATTTGGTTTAATATCTGGACTTAGTTGATGGTTGTGGGGGTGGATGTTGTATTTGTAATATGGGTTCTTTAATATAAACAGAATCTCTGGTATATATAACCATCCCTGTTGCATTCCATATTCAGAGTAACATTCTGGTAGGTGAAAGGGATTGGCTTCTTATATGTTCTTAAACCATGCAACTAATTTTTCCTATATTTTTAAAATAAAGAATAACATTTAACTGTATAAAACGTACAAAATGATTCAGTGTCAGATACGCTACATATCCTAAGTATAGTTCTGGATCAATTACTCAAGAGTGAAATTGATATGAACAATGCATTCCATTCAGATTTATAGTTCAGCTTGTTATTCACTTGACATTTAATTAGGTTTGCATCTAGTGGTTCTTGTCTTCAATTTATAAACAGAACAATTTATTTTAAGTATCTTTATTAAAGAACAATGTTAGTTAAACCAGTGTCATGGCAGATAATAGATACCCTTTTTGATTAAGTGTGTGATAATTCTTGCATGTAAATGGATTTCTGGATGTAAATGCATGGACTGAGGTTCCATGTGCATTTCTCAGATGAGCTAACAAACAATACTATACAGACAATAATATTGTATTAACCCATGTTTATCCACTCACTCTTGCTCTGAAATTCAACAAAAGAAGATTGATAGACCTAAAATGATAGAACTTGCCACATGTTCTTGCGTTTTCAGATTGGGAGGCTGTGTCGCTGGAAAACATTAAAAAATTTCTCCTGAAGGAGTTTTCACTCTATTTTTATTGCACATACATATATATGGTAGGAGTGTGTGTGTGTGTGCACGCGTGCATGTGTGTGATAGAAGATAACAATGGTAGCTGTGCCAAGTAATAGCAACATCAAGAAAGAATATGAGAAGCTGGAAAAGTAACAAGGCCTGAAGGTGGAAATAGAAAGGATGTGGAAATTAAAAGCCAAAGTAGTCTCAGTGGTGGAAGAAGCATTTGGGGGTCTGAATCCTAAGTTAGAGAATAACTTTAAGAGATCTCAGGAACATCAGAGCTCCTTCCTTCCTTCCTTCCTTCCTTCCTTCCTTCCTTCCTTCCTTCCTTCCTTCCTCTTCCTTCCCCTTCCTTCCTTCCTTCCTCCTCCCTCCCTCCATCCATCCATCCATCCATCCATCCATCCATCCCTTGAATGCTTTTGTTTATTAAAGGTCTCCCATGAGCTGTTCAGAGCATCCAGTAGTGGGAGGTGCTTCAGTCTCTTCCTAGTCAGGCTGGGCTTAAACTTGGAGGACGCTCATCCTCCATGGGACTTCTCCTTAGCGTCCCCAGTTTTAGCTCAGCCTTCGTAGGAACAGGCTGTTTCTCACCTTGGCCGGAATAGAAGCTAAAACACCAACTAAATTTCTCAGGTTTGACTTCTTGGTATAAAGAGGTCTTGCAGCTCCCGACAGCTCTATTTAACACCCTAGACTGTCGGAGCTTGCAACAACACCCCACGGACTGATAGTGGCGCTCCCAGAGTGGTTTGAGCCGGCTGCCTCTAAACCACCAAATCTTATCTTTCTGATCTCTTCTTCGGCCCGGGCAATGAGCTCTGCATGCTCGGCTAGCAACGGAGGCGATTCCCATTAGAGCGCTCTACACAAAAAAGGCTTCTGTATTTACAACCCTTCTGTGGTGCTAGGAAGCAATTTCCAACAAAAGGGCGTGAATACTTACCAACGCGATGCCATTTCAAAGCCGCAGGGCGCACGTTTTTTTCCCATTATCGGAGGACCATGTGAGGCGTTTCCCCGTTAGGTTTCCCTTCCTGGGGACCAGGGGCCTGATATTCCCCCCTCTCAATCACCCCAATTCCTTTGGGGTTAGTGGCTGATTTACTGGGACGGATCCAGTGTTCAGCAACCAAAAGTTTTTTGTTACTGCACAACGTAGCTGCTAGCGCCATTTTGAATTTCGCCTAGCAGCGAGAGGTTTTTTTTTCCCTTTAGGTTTCCCTTTCTGGGGACCATGGGTCCATTATTACCAATTCCTCCCCAATCTTTTGGGGGACAGTACTCATTAAATTACAACCAATTCTCCTTGCCACCAAAAGAGTGGCCCTCAAGTGATTTTGCACCCATTCTAGGGAATGGATTTCAGCTTTATCAAAGTTAATGAATACAGTTAAATATTATTAAAAAATTAATTAATAACAAGAATATAAGAGGACCAAGCATCTTTGTTAACCACCTCCGGTTCCTCCAGGAAGCAGGTCCATAGTGGAATCACCTTCATCTTCCCACACAAACATTAGCCTCAGCAACATGGCAGGTGACCGTAGCTCAAGGGCACCTACTTCCAGAGCAACAAAGGCCCGGGACAAATCCACGTAGCCCAAAAAGCCCTTTCAAGCGGCAGAAAAAGATGCCCACAAAAGGCATCAAGCCTTAGAAAGAGAAGTGAGAAAGCATGCCAAGGAGATTGAGCAAGTCCCGCCTCAGTCTATCACCGCTCAGACCCCAAGCCCCCTGCCCTGTCTTTTGGATTTATCTATCCAAATGAGGCGTACCATCCTCAGGCAGCCTCCTGATACCCCAGATCCAACCCCACAAAGGGCTCCAGAGGTAACTTCTACGTCCACAGCGGCGGGCCTCCATCAGAAGGATGATCTACCTGAGGAAATTCCTGTCAGAATCAGAACGTGGATGGAACTGGCAATACAGAAGGGCATTGCGGCTGGGGTACAAAAATCTGTTTGAGCTAGATGACATTCCACAGCTTCGGATTGTGGATCCTTCTCGGAGCGGTCCCTAAGCATGATGGAACAGCATCTCTCTCAGGTACCTCTCCAAGGGGAGTTCCCTATCCCCCATGATAACCCCCCACAGGGTTTCCCAGAGATGGGGGACCAAGATGAGCAAATGGACCAATTAGAAGAGAGATCCATACAAAATGTCAATCGCGCTATCAGAGGTGGACCCATTGGAAAGGGAATGTCAGATGACGAGGGCCTCATTCCTGACCAACTGGTATTTACGGGATTATTCTGCCCACAACTTTTCAGGTCCCTGTTGTTCAAGGCCAAGAACACTGCTCACCTTGACATAGTGACCTCTCCTTCACAATCACAGCACCCCAAGACGAGTCAGGGGACTTAATCTTCTCCCAACCCATCAATGAAGCGGACGTAATTCCGGTCCCTCATATGTTTATGGACTTAGTCCAGTGACAATGGGCCTCTGCTGCATCATACCCCGCGCCCACGGAATATGATACAAAATTTTATAATCTGGCTCCTGAATTTTCAAAGGCTCTAAACACACCCGAAGTAGATGACCCAATAGTGGCCCTGGCATCCTCCTCTTCCATTCCCACTGAGGCAGAGGAAGCCCTGAAACCCGAAGAAAAAAAGGCAGAACTGGCCCTTCACAAAGCTCACGTTTCGGACGCCTGGGCCATTAAAGCAGCTACGGCTGCTTCTTTTTTTACTAGGTCCTCCCTTCGATGGCTTCGACACCTGAGGGACATCATACCTGTTTCCAACATATGAGCACATCAGGACATCGCCAAACTTATCGCGGCAGCAGAGATTTCTGCAGATGCTACCTTCAGTGCTGTAAAGTTCTCTTCCAGATCGCATCTCAGATTTCAGCAAGGAGGTTATTATGGCTCCGGCATTGGCAGGCTGACACCAAACACAAGTGCAAGCTTTCATCAGCCCCTATCGGGGGAAAAGTTGTTTAGCAGTGTTCTCGATCCGCTCCTGATTGAAACCAGGTCCAAGAAGAAGATTCTCTCCTCCCTTTTTCGAAAATCAGAAAATAAATCCCCCCAGACATTCCTGAGAAGCTTCTTTCGGACCTTTTATCAGGGACCCTACTACCCCCATTTCCAGAGGGCATCAGGTTATAGGCAAGGGCAACAGCAGGACAGATTAGATCCTACAGACAGGTATCAAAGGGGAGGGCAAAACAAGAGGCAGCCCCGGGGAGCGGGAAATAGGTTTTTTTGCTGCCTCAGATAAGAGATAGCACAAAGCACCCATTGGGGGGCGCCTAAAATTATTTGCCGACAAGTGGGATGCCTCCACGTCTGATGCTTGGGTCAGGGATACTATTAGATTTGGCTTAGCTCTGGAATTCCAATCCAACCCCCTGAACCTTTTTATGAGGTGTCCATGATCCAGGGACCCCAACAGGAGATCCCTTATGCAGACCGCTATCACTCACCTTCTACAGATACAAGCTATTCAACCGGTCCCTTTGGACCAACAAGGTCGGGGATTTTATTCACATCTGTTTGTGGTCCCTAAAAGTTTGGGGGGTTGGAGGGCAATTCTAGACTTGAAACGTCTCAATCGATACCTAGTATACCGTAAATTCAAAATGACAACACTCCAATCCATCTTGCTCAGCATCAGACAGGGCGACGTTTTAACATCTATCGACCTCATTTAGGCATATTTACACATTCCAATCAGGCCATCCCACACTAAATTTCTTAGATTTTGTTATGCTAATCTTCACTATGAATATGTCGCTCTCCCATTTGGTCTAGTCTCAGCTCCTAGAATCTTTACCAAGGTTCTGGCGGCCTTGGCCGCTTTCCTCAGAAATAACCCCCATCCGACTACAATGTTATCTCAATGACATTTTACTCTTGTCATCATCCACTAGGCAGGCCAACATAGATACTCAACTTACAGTAAGGACCCTGCAACAGCATGGGTTCTCCATAAATTGGACAAAAAGCCACTTATTCCCCTTGACTAGATTAACTCATCTAGGGTCTGTATTGGACACAGAACAGGGCAAGGTCTTCCTTTCTCCAGACAGGCAGGAAAGTATCAGGAGATTGCCACAGGAGATCAGGACCCTAAGAAGGGTACCTCTAGCCCTCCTTTCTCAATTATTAGGGAAAATGATTTCCTGTATTTCCATTATTCCTTGGGCCCGTTTCCACTGTTACTGTACTAACGTTCCGGCAGAGCCAACTCCAAATTATGGGTCACAGTACTGCTGAACATCCTGAGATCCCTTTGCTGGTGGACAGTGCCCTCAATCAACAGGGGTTGTCTTTTCAGAGACCCAGACAGATTGACAGTCGCCACAGATGCCAGCCTATCCGAATGGAGGAGTCACTACCAGTCCCACATGGCTCAAGGGCGTTGGACCGTCCCGGAACAGTCATACAACATCAATTGGCTGGAACTGAGAGCGGTCCACCTAGCTCTGCGCAGGTTCTTACCACTGTTCTGGTCCAAACACATACTAGTGTTGACCGACAACATCACCACAAAAGCCCATATAAACAAACGGGGGCACCCACTCCAGGCAACTGATGAAGGAGTTGGAGAGATTATTCCTGTGGGCCGAACGCAACTTGCTCTCCCTCAAAGCAGAGCACATATTGGGGTCATGAAACGTCCAGGCAGATTGGCTAAGCAGGGCCACAGTTGACCAATCAGAATGGCACCTGCACCTGTCAATCTTTCAGGAAGCAGTTCAGAGGTTTGGCCAACCCGTCATCGACCTGTTCGCCTCCCCTCTCAATGCCCAGCTACCACGGTTCATTTCGCGATATCCATCGCAGGGGGCGGAGGACATAAATGTGCTCTGCTGTTGCTGCCCCCCCGGACTGCTATACGTGTTTCCACCCCTCCCAGTGATCCCCAAACTGATCCAGAAGCTTCTGGAGGAGAGGGCAGAAATGTTGTTAGTGGCCCCTTTCTGGCCACAGCGGATGTGGTTCGCAGACCTGAGGGACCTGTCAACGAACCGCCATGGAGGATCCCATCGTCAATTGTCTCACTGTCCCAGGGTCCAGTTTTACATCCAGACCCGCAATGGCTCAACCTAGCCGTATGGAAATTGAGCAGTGACATCTGAGGGGTGAAAACATTTCTAATCAGGTCATCCATACCATACTGGCAGCTAGACGTCCTTTGACAAACCATATCTATGAGGCAACCTGGTCTATCTTCTACCGTTGGTGTATGAGGTCTCAGATCGACTCCACTTCCCCATCAGTAACACAACTATTGGACTTTTTACAGGAGGGCCTGAACAAGGGCCTATCACTGAATACCCTGCAGAGACAAGTGGCAGCCCTAGCTTCAGTCATATCTTGGGGGATCTCACCTCCATTTCCCATCACCCTTGCATTCGCAGTTTTCTTCGTGGTGCTAGGAATTTGAGGCCCCCTGTAGTACACCGTTACCCAACTTGGGACCTCAACAAGGTGTTAACGGCACTTACTACGGGTCCTTTTGAACCCCTAAGGACCATGACCCTCTGTTTTCTAACCTATAAGGTTGTCTTCTTAATTTAAATTACATCAGCACAAAGAATCTCCGAACTGGCAGCCTTATCTGTGCCTTATCTGTGTGAAAGGATCTCTGTATTTTCCATTCAGACAGAGTTATCCTCAGACCAGACCCAACCTTTACCCCAAAATCATTCCACAGAGCACAAGAGCTAGTGCTCCCAAATTTTTGTCCTGTCCCATCTCACAGACTCGAACGCCAGTGGCACCATTTGGATGTAAGAAGGGCTCTACGCATATACCTAGATCGCATAGCACCCTCTAGGAAAACTGAGGCCCTCTTCATGTCCTTTCAACCTAACACTCTGGGGAGCAAAGTTTTCTAGCATAGGCAGATGGTTGAAGGCCACAATCGCTAAGTCACATGATTCCCACTCGCTACAGTGCCCCAAGGCATAACAGCTCACTCCACCAGGAGTGCAGCAACCTCAGCAGCATGGACCACACAGGCCACAATAAACGAGATTTGTCGAGCGGCAACCTGGACCTCACCTTCGCCATTTATTAGAAATTACAAAATTGATGTCTTTGCATCTGCTGAAGCATCATTTGGTAGGAGGGTCTTGCAATGAGTTTATTCGGATTCGGAGAGGACTTCAGCCCAGACGGAGTTCCTCCCTTAGGACAGTTCCAAGCTTTGGTGTGTCCCACTACTGGATGCTCTGAACAGCTCATGGGAGAAAGGGCATTGGTACTTACCTGATACACCTGTTGTCTGTGAGCTGTGAAGAGCATCCAGCCCCACCCTTTTTCCATCTGGTGGGGATCTATTCCGTCCAAGGGTCTTAGATAGGCTGAAGCATGGAAGGTATCATCACCTTGGGTTTGTAAAACTGGGGACGCTAAGAAGGAGTCCCATGGAGGAGGAGGAGCATCCTCAAAGTTTAAGCCCAGCCTGACTAGGAAGAGACTGAAGCACCTCCCACTACTGGATGCTCTTCACAGCTCACAGAGAACGGGCATATCAGGTAAGTACCAACACCCTTTTTCCTTGCATTTTTAAGGATACTTTTTTCATATGAAGCGAATTATTTATTCATTTATTTAATTCTTAGACTTATAAGATGTTGACTGCTGAATACTAGGACAGGGTGTGCAGGAAAGTTGGAAGATTCTCAAATTGGAAGGACAATTGTACATCATTCCAGTAAGAAGAAATAAGGAGATGACTTGGAAAACTGCTGTGGATGGATAGGGAGCTTTCAACTCATATGTTAAAAAGAACATGTGAGTTTCTAGCAGAACAGTGGCCCCAACCTTTTGGGCACCAGGGACCAGTTCCATGCAGAGAGGTTTTTCTAAGGACTGGGTGGGGGTATGGTTTCACATACTGCCTGCATAATGTGCAGCACGGCCCCATTTTGTGGCATGCCACAGACCAGTGCTGGTCCATAGACTTGAGGGTTGGGGACCCCTGTAGTTGAGAACATGAGCGAGTACAGCCTGGGCATTGCATTACATTAAGTGCATACAAATGGACGCAAGGATCTGAAGAAAAAACTTACAATGACCACATTGCCTGAGAAATTTTGGTAGCTAGAGTTGCTGAAGTTAGGAAACATAGGGCTGGATGATCTCCATGGTCTCTTCCAAGCTTTACAATCCATGTTTCTATAATTTCTTGGAAAGGGGCAATAACCATTAAACGAGTCTATTATGAAGGTATTTTCCAACTAATTTCCATAGACACCTTGTTTGTTTTGTTTTTTTGCATAAGACACATATTTTAAATGGTTAGTGTATGATGTCCACAATTGTTATTGTTTAGTTTTATTGGCTTACAATCCCTAATAAGTGCAACATATTGTCTGTTGGAGAAGAAATACTGTAGGCTATTCTTCATGATACTTCATACTGAAGACAGAGATATTCTTCATATGTCAGAAACTTATGAAACAATGAAAACATTGTTATAACAAATTGGGAGGAGAGTAAAACCTCACTGACAGACCTCTTCTTCCAATGATTCTGTAGTCAGAGATAATTATGCTACACTGGACCTATCTAGCTGGTGCCGGAGGATTTTTAGCACTTCTAGCAAGAACTACTTCTTTCAGTTCAGCTGTGGGAAAATAGAGGCTTTGGATCTCCCTTCCTGAAGCCAACAGACAATATAAATCTTGTGCTAATCTGTATACATGAAGTTACTGTGCAAACATGAACTATTGCACAAGAAGGAACTTTTAACAATATACTCTTTTTTTAAATGCAATGAGGTGAATTGATCCATCTGTTCAATTTGTGGAAGAAGATCAGAAAGAAAAAAATGATTGACTTGCCGTATAGATGGTGATGATGGAAGAAATTTGATTTCTGGAACCATAATATAAGTATCTAGGATGATATACTACTGGCATGAGATGTACTTCATATGAACTGGTAATGTGTTTGGTCCAACATGATGATCAGGAAGGGGTTTAACTTGAATCCCATGACCATTGCATACAATAAGGTGAGATTGATGGTAAATGGGGAATGTTGATTTAATGCCCATATTAAGCCACTCAACAGAATTTAGGAAAGACATTGGCTGATAGGGTTACAGCTGTCATTGTCTCTTCAGAACTATTCAAACATATAAGAATGAAGCAGGATAATCTCAAACTCTTAGTTCAGGGAGGTACACATTACTTAATAGGCATAACAGTATCCTGATGAGATGATTCTTATGATCCAGTTTGTTCAGAAGGAACAGAAATTATAGAAAGAGAGGAGTAATATTACTAAACATTAAAAACATTGTTATTTACCAAAGTTGTAGACAGCAACTTGTTAAAAGAAATGAAGGAGAGAATAAAGGTAGTACTGTTACAGCCAACAAAGGAGAATAATTGAATGATGTTGCATTTCTGTGAAAAAAGAACATGGAGGAATGATGTAACAACGGGGGATTTTAAGTATTTTAAGAGGGTGGAAGAAAGCATAAGAGGGTCAACTATATTTCCTTATTAGTTCCAAGCCAAGATTTAGTCAGACAAGTGGGAATAGTAGGAACCTAAGGGGAAAATACCAGTGTAATGGTGGAGTTCTTGATTTTAAGAGAAATTAAAGCAGAATATAGTTGAATTTATATCTGACCCATGTAGTCAAAAGAGGGTATATTAATAAACTCTGAACAATGGGATTACAAGGCAGGAAATGTTAATGGGAAAAATGGATGAGAAAAAGAAGGCATTTAAAATCAAATGCAAGAAGTGCTAAGAAGATAGCAGAAGAAACATATATTTGTATGAACTGATCCACACAGTCCCCTTATTTTGGCCCCAAAAGTCCTTTGAGTTTCTTGCTGTGGACATGTCCTCACAACCTTTAGTCTCATTCAGCTTGCTACTAAAACAAACTTAAAGATGGCAGCAGGTGTTTTCATAATATTTTGTGTGTGTTATGCCATTATGCTCCAGTGGCTAGAAGGCAGTACTGCAGGCTACTTCTGCTGACTGCCGGCTGCCTGCAATTGGACAGATCGAATCTCACCAGGCTCAGGGTTGACTCAGCCTTCCATCCTTCCGAGGTGGGTAAAATGAGGACCCAGATTGTTGGGGGAAATATGCTGACTTTGTAAAACGCTTAGAGAGGGCTGTAAAAGCACTGTGAAGCTCTATATAAGCCTAAGTGCTATTGTTATTATGCCACCCTAGGACATGCAGACAGTTAAGGGTATGTGAAAGAGGCAGGCTCTTCAATAACACCTATTCAACTGTTGCATCTTGTATGTACAAAACTGAAAAAAATCCTATATGGCAACCATGAGGTAGAAAAATCTTAGCCAGATAATAATTAACAAGTTGCTAGTAATTTTTGAAAACAATCTGTCAATATAAATTAGAATACAGTAGTCTTTGTCTTAAAGCCATTTAGTGACTGTCGAAGTTACAGTAACACTGAAAAAGTCACTTATAACCAGTTTTTACACTTATGACTGTTGCAACATCCTGATGGTCACGTGATCAAAATTCAGGTGACCTGTCCCAGGTCATGTGATCATCATCTGTAACCTTCCCAGCCGGTTTCTGACAAGCAAAGTCAATGGGGGAAGCCAGATTTGCTTAATGATCACATGGTTCATTTAACAACTGCAGTGATGCTTAACAACTGAACCCAAAAGGTCCCAAAATGGGGCACAATTTACCTGACAACTGCCTTGCTTAGCAATGGCAATTTTGGACTCCATTGTGGTTGTAAGTCGAGGATTACCTGTACTACACAGCTTAACACATTTCCACGTATAGCAAAACCTAGGTACAGACAGCAATGCAGTATAGTTCTGCTCCAGATGTACAGGAAAGCCTGCTCCTGGGGGAGGAGCAAAATTCTGAATGACAGGAATCATTCTCGCTCTGAGACACAAAATAAGTATGGCAAAAGAGGGTTTGTGGATGAGCCATCTAAAGCGGGTTTCCAACCTTGGCCACTTTAAGACTTGTGGACTTCAACTCCCATGGGATCTAAAAAGCATGATCTAAAGATCTAAAAAAACAGCCTTGGTGGTGCAGGCTGTTAAACGCCTAGCATTTAGTTCCAGCTGCCTGCAATTAGTGCAGGCTCGAATACCACCAGGCTCAAGATTGACTCAGCCTTCCATCCTCTCGGGGTTGGTAAATTGAGGACCCAAGATTGTTGGGGCAATTAGCTGACCTTGTTAAAATGCCGCTTAGTAATAAGCAGGCATATACAATGGAATGAAGGCTATTGCTGAGCACACTGGGTTGTATCCCAAAAAATTGTAAGCTGCCCTGAGTCTCCTGAGAAGGGCGGGATATAAATATGAATAAAGCAAACAAACAAAAGGGCATTGCATTTTAATGTTGTCATGGTTGTCTTTAACTATTTTGTTTTGTTAGCTTTGATTTTTAACTATTAGCTGCATAGAGTTGTTGGTGGAAAGAGGAAGAAGGAAGTGGCACATTGTCAGGGCTTTGTACCTGATATGACAACTAAATTCTCCCTGCTTCCTATTTAACAGCAGCCTGGAATCCTATCTCCTGTAAATGCTACTACAGTAGCCAAATTTTAATCCTGGCCCTCTTCCTGCTGTCTTTTCTAATCTGTAGCGGTTTATTTCCCATTCTTGAAGGTTCTGCTATCTGTCCTTGGATTACAAACAACTTTCTCTAGCGTAAGAATCAATATTGCCTGTCTCACCAGCCTAAACCCTTACATATATTTAAAGAAGGTATCAGGAAAGTTAAATCTTAGAACAAACTAGCATTACTGAAAGAATTTAGGAACATTTTTTTCCAGAAATATTCAGAATAACAAAAAGAGACTTGTATATATTACTCAGTGAAGAAAGCAAAGATGCTCAGCTCTGCTTTGGCTTATTTTTACCCCCTCCCTAACAAGCAGTTACTTGTTTTGTCAAGTAACTTGGAAGAGCAGAGTGGAGTTTAGGATTGATAGAAACATGGAAACCAAATGCCTATTTTCTTTGGATGAATTTAAATCTCCGTAGTCCAATGAACAGCATTTTTGCTTGCTGGAGGAACTTGTTACAATGATCTATCTGACTGAAATTTTGTTTTTGAGAAATCCTGCAGAACTGGTGAAGGGCAAAAGATAGGGGGATGGAAGAGAAAGGGAGACAAGTCAGTTTGATTTTCATACCTAGGAAGATTTTAGCATAGATTGTTTTAAAAAAAGTTACCTAGATTGCATCCTGAAAACAATGCAGCAGTTGCCAAAAGTCAAGGAAGATTTGTCAAGAATAATGACTCATTTGTTTAATACACAATTCCTTGTAGATTGGTAAGGATATTGCAGATTTAAAATTTCAGTAAATGTATTATTGACTTCAGTAATGCTTTTGACAAAGTACATAATAATGAAAGAGGAAGAAGAGATGAAGAAGTAGAGAAAATGCATATGAAATTGACAGAATTGGGTAAATTCAATCTTCTGAAGTAAAACCAAAAACCAAAAATGTGAAATATTTGAAAAAGATGCTGAATATAATAGAATGAACTGTAATGGACACAAAAGAAGATTCCTTTATTTAGGAAAAATGCACAGGTATAAAATGGGTTATGTCTGACTTAGTAATAGAACTTTTGAATATTATTTTGAAAAAGTGACATCTTTGGAAAACAATGACTGAGCATCTTATTTGGAGGATGTTAGGCCTTCCTTCCTTCCTTTGCAATTGCATAATATGAGATGGATGGATGAAAGCCAACTTCTTTAGACAAGGATTTATTTATTTATTTATTTATTTATTTATTTATTTATTTATTTATTGTGAGACTTATATGCCGCCCTATCTCCCTAAGGACTCAGGGCGGCTTACAAAGTAAAAACAATAATACAAATATACAAATATTAAAAAACAATTAAACTCAAGGTCTCATAAACAATGCCAATTAAAACTATACTAAAACTATACTAAAAACCCTCCCCCCCCCATCAGTCCAGGTAGGCTAGTTGGAATAGCCATGTCTTTAGGTCACGGCAGAAGGAGCGGAGGTCAGGGGCCACTTGGAGCTCTACGGGGAGCTGGTTCCATAATAAGTAGCCTTGCTAATTAAATAAGATGAAACTAAACATTTACACTGGATGAATGGATGCAACTATGTGAAGACCTTATTGCTGAATTTTAAAACTGCTGAATAGTTTTTGTCACACCTTATAATAAGTGTTATGTAGGAGAGTTATTTGGAAAATAAAATACAAATTTTGTCTATTCAGACCTGGTAGAATAGGGTCAATTTATCAGATGATTTAGGAGGCACTATTGTGCTACATTCAAAACTAGAGGTTTTTTTTTCACAGTTATGCATCTGTGATTTAATGGAAACATTTTTGTGTCTGTTTAGTTATGAAATATAAGTTTACATCTGACTTAGAATTATATTTTGGCATAAGGTGTAAAACATTCTTCCCAACTATCAGCATTAAAATAAACAGAATTTTTAGCACAATAGCTGCTGGACATTCTTTCTCCATAAAATGGGAATTCTGTCATTATAATATTGTTTGCTTGTTTGTTTGACAACATTTGTAGCTCTCCCTATTGTTAGAGGACTCTCTGCAGGATTTTAAGCCTAATTTAATTTTTAGCGTAACAGAATAATTTGCTGAGAATTACAAAATGCATGAACTTTTCCTTGGGTAATTGATAAAATTAAGGTTATGTGTAATAACTTCCAGGCCACAATTTACTTTTGTGTAAATGATTAAAAATCTAAACGTTGTGAATAAAAAAAACCTATGGAGTAATTCATTTGTTGTGGATTTTACTGCACTAGTACAGAGAAAAGGCAGCCAGATGCCATAAGTTAAAGATCAGGTAACATTTGGCTCTTGGGATTGCTCATGTATCATTTCCAGTGTCTCAGTTTGCACTTTTTAGTGTTATTTTGAAATGGAACAAGAGAGAACACTGAAGTAATAATCTTAAAATCATATATTATGCTGCATTTCAGAAACAGGGTGAATTCATACAGATGTGGTTGTAACTTGAAAAAGTGAATTCTCTAGTGCAGGAAAATTTTAGTATGTCTTGGGGAAGCAAACAAATCACTTGCTTATTTAATTTATTACATAAATCAAGATTTTGCTTAAAAGATATTCAGAATTTGTATTATTATATTATCCAGATATCCTTTGTGATGTTGAAGCAGATTTCAGAACATTTTCCCAATGTATGGAATAAAGATATCTTTTTAATAAAAGCAAATAAGAACTGAGCTTAAATATTAACCTTCCTGAAACAAGACTTGGACAGATGTTTGCTAATTAGAGCGAAACCAAGACAGGCAGGAAGGGTAAAGCTAATTTGTCTGACAGGCCATGAAATAACACTTTTATTTTGGCCTGGTGTATCATTCTTATAGACTAAAAGCATGAATTGCTGCACTAAGCACTTCCATCTACCATAACTTCTGCAAAAGGGCTGCTTCATGGTTTTGTTGAGTTTTATTTCACACATTCTTCCATTTTAGTGTGCTAGACACTTTGTACATTTAAGCTATTTGAAGCCTGTCATTTCTTATTAAATCTCACATAGGTGAACAAGTTATAGGTGTTTAACAATGATTTTGAATCATGAAATTTTCAGGCTGCCCCCAAGTGTTTGAAGATAGACAATTAATTAGTCCTGCAATATATTGTATTTCTTCTCATGAGATAAGATTTGAATCAAAAACTGAGAAAAAAAATCTGAATCGAAAAATGGGATGGCATTTTTGTATTAAAGTATGTAATTATACATAACATGAATGCTTAATTTCTTCAGTAGTCAGGTTTAAACATTAACTTAAGGAGATTATTAAAATTAGTATTTTTTGGGAAACAGAAAATGTAACTGAAAATGTAATCAAACTAATTTGAGAGAAAAAAGATACAGGTGGACAGCTTATTCAGCAGCATGAACTGAGTTGTACAAATGTGATAGGAATTGTTCTGCAATTAATGAGATTATTGTACCTATGCATAATTAACACAACAGCGATGTTTGGCATGCACTATAAATGGTACAAAAAGATTCCTGGTACACTTGTTTGATATTTTGGAGATAAGATGTGAGGATGTTAGAAAGTACACTTGTGGGTATTAAAACTGTCAAGGAAAAGATGCATAAAATGACATAGTAGATTTATATCAAGGAAGTGTATGAACTCAATAATACACATGGTACCTATTCTTGCGAAAAATCTCAAGTACCATAGGAGCTTTGAAGGTGAAACCACTAAACTGTCAGATAAATTCTCAATAAATTCAGGGTGTTAGTTTAAACAGGGATGCTTAGTATTCAGGGCCAATATGCCAGTAACAGTACTAACAAACTTATAATCGAGGTACAGTTCAAATAATCACAATTCAGTTGTTCGATTTAGCAGAAATAATTTTCAATAAGTGTGTAGATTTTATTTCGTGTATCAGCTGGGAATAGCTATTAAAGAGGCAAATATGAATAAGAAAACATTGTATCAGTTCTGATTTAAGATTATAAATAAATAATAACACATTATAGGAAAGTTTGCATATTGTGTTATTGGGAAGTAACATGGTCTGGGTTCAGATTTTCCATGAGTAGTGACTACCTAATGTTTACTTGACTGCATTCTTTTGCTATTACAATAGGTTAAAATTTCTAACCTGAAATTTGCATTGTGATTACTTGTGTAGTGTGTTAAGAGCCAGAGTATCTTAAATATTACATGCTCAGGTAAAATAATTTGCATTTCTCTGTATCTATCTAATGCAGGGGTTTACAAACTTGGCAACTTTAAGACTTGTGCACTTCAACTCCCAGAATTCTCCAGCCATCATTTGGGGAGGAGGGGGGGTTGTTTGTTTTGTTTGTTTTGAGTCGGTTTTTGACTACTGGGGATTGCCTAGACAATACCTTGCAGTTTTTCTAGCAAGATTTTTCCGAAATAGTTTGCTGTTGCTTCCTTCCCAGGGCTGAGAGAGAACAACTGTACCAAAGTCAACCAGCTGGTTTTATGCCTAAGGGGGGGCCTAGAACTCACTGTCTTCTGGTTTCTAGCCTTTAATTCCACTACCCCAAACTGGCTCTCTGATGTGGTACATTCAGGACAGCTTTTGTCTAATACCTAAAAACAGAGAGAAGCTTACTTGGAGGGGGGGGAAATTCAGTTTGTGTGCAGTTGCAAAATGTCACAGGCTCAATTCCTGGCCTTCCCAGATAAGTTTAAGGACAGCTATCTATATAAGACCTTCAGAAACAGCACACTTGCAACTTTGAGAACTTGGGGTGGGGGGTGGAGGTTCTACCATAACTCTAGACCAATTTACACAAATCCAGATCAAAGTTAATACACACACACCCCTACCTTTTTTTTGCCACAGCTTTGAATACCTTGGCTGTTTTCGGAAGTAGAGGAAGAAAACTTGCCTTGCTCTGCTTCTTGCTTCATCAATTTAAGTCAGTCTTTCTAACCTCACCCCGAGCACTTAGCAACCTACTGTTTTGAATTTACCTTTTCCCCAGTCTAGTTGCAGTTGCTGGGGAAAGTACCTCGTTGCAAAAGGTGTTGATGTACCTTGATTTCACCATCAGGGTCACAGTGAATTTTGCAAACAGTGGAGTGATGATGGCTTACTAATTTCTAAAATTAAGGTTTTTGTTGTTGTTATAATGGTAACACACCCATCAACTACTATTTATATATTTATGTGGTCATATGTTTTGATTGCCTACAATTCTGAAGTTAGAGATGAAGTAACTATAGTGATCTACAACCTTAGTTGAGTTCACTGAATTTTTCGCCTATGAACAGTAACCTTGATCTGATTTAAGGAATGATTTAAGATTTAAGTTGGAAAATTTAAGGAATGCAACTATGTAGGCTTCATTCAGTTTTGAATACTAAGTCCCTGAGAATTCAGCAGTATAATAACAGATTGTTTTATTCTGGCTGCTTCACTAAAAGATGGATGCCATGTCTGTACAATGTCTGTATAATGCCTAGACAAAATTGATGTGATGCTTTGGTATTCTGGCTCCAAAGGAATACCATGATAAATATTTTATTAACAAAATAGCAGTGTTTGGAATAACTGAATGAAATTGAACGGGGGCAGGTTAGAATGGAAAAAGTACTACCATACAAAGGCATTAATTATTCATAAACACTGAATGTTGGATACATTTGAATAGTTTTAAATGGATGAGACAAAAGGTAAGGCTATTGATGACTACAGATCCTGATGTCTACTGATTAGAAAGATGGTTTCCATCTCATAAGGTGGAGGTTGTATATAGTATATATGTTTAGAATTACAGAAGCAAATTATTTAAAACAAATAGGCAAGGATGGAAATGGCTGCAGGTGTCTATAAAGATCAGGTGTCAGGTATGAAAGATGAAATGCACATGTGAAGGTCCAGTTAAACTGATTTGTTACTACATAGCCTATGGACAGGAATCTTCTCAACCAACAGCACTGCTTGAAGTTAGATAAAGATCAGCAGGAATTCAAGGGAGGTTGGACTTAGTTTGCTTGTGGCTATGTAGGATTCTAGGCTGATGCCTCTTTTAACTCCACCCCCAGGCTCTGTCACTTCTTCTCCTTAATCATCACATTAATTGGGAGGATTTCTTATCTTTGAACAAAGCTTGTTTTATTTCCTGCCTTCTAGTTTTTATCCTCATTTCATTTTCCTTCCTTCCTTCCTTCCTTTCCCTCCCCCCCAATTTAACCTATTATCCTGTCTTCTCCAGTATACAGGGATCAATTCTTGTGTGTTAGATTTTATACAATATGACTGAAAATCTCAGTTCTCCAGACAATAACTTCTCATTCTGGGAGTCACTCATCTGGCAGAAAGCTCATAGAACTGGCACAGCAAGATTAGGGTGGTTTTATTTTGGACTAAAATGAACACAAGAGGTCTTCTTACTATTATACCCAGGCGTCAAAGTTTGTACGTGGTCTCTGAGGGTTAAAATTCTAGGCTGTTTCCTCCAACCTTTCTGAGTCAGTGGGATATTTGACCATTCTCCAGCGAGCTGCTCCGAGCATCCAGGCAGTGGGGAGGTGCTTAGTCTCTCCGTTCTGATAGGCTGGGCTTTACTGAAGGACGTTTGACTCCTCCTCTCCTCTCATTCGCCCCCAGTTAAGCTCAGCCTTCGGTTCGATAGGCAGCTCTCTCTTTCTGGTCGGAGCAGGAACAATCAGAGGTATTCTTTTCCCAATTGGCTTCTTTAAAATTTCCCTTTCAATTTGGCTTGCAAATTGTTCCTTGTGCTTGAGAAGCTGACTGCAACGATTGCAGCAGTCAGTCAGGGCGCAGCGCTTGGGGCAGTTTCTCTCTCTCTCTTTTTTTTTTTTTTTCTCATTAGCGAGGCTTGCTTTCCTCTCGCAACCTCTATTTCTTTTTAACCCCTTGGTGCTGCTGCTACACCCTTCCCTTGGGGTTTCTTCCTCTTATTATTGATTCCTCCCTCTGAGAAGGAGTCCCGATTCCCCATTTCTGCCGCTCTTTTCAAACGAAGCCATTGCGCGGCAGAGCTGTGCTGGCGCCGGAGGAAGCAGCTGGCGCCGCTTTCTTCCTTGGGGTAGTTGCGGCTTGCACGTGCGCCTCCCCTTCATCCAGGGCTTTTTTCTCCACGAGGCCTCGTGGGAGCCCAGACTGGCTGATGCCAGAGCCCCTTGAGAGTTTTTTCCTGGTCTCTTTCTGTGTTTTTTGTTTTTTCCCCAGGCTCTCTTTCTGAAGAAGCCTAGGTACATTACTGTATTAATAATAAAGGATTGTTGCTGGTCTGTGTGACCTGTTCAAAGTTGGCACTCTCACAGGTGGTTTTTCTATAAAATTCTGGTCTACTCTGAGTAAATCTACCCTGACTTTCTACAGCACAGCAGTCATATTATCCAACTAATCCCCAGGCCTGGGCCTGTGGGAACGTTGACACAGGGCTTATTTTGTATTTTATTTTATTTTTCTGCCCTATGAACTAGTTCTCAATTTGGCTTACCTGTTTTTCTTGTGAGACTCCTTGTTTATCTCATCTTCTAATCATTCCCATATTAGCAATAATTGTAATCCATATTGCTCATATACCAGTCTCTATAAAAATTCAAAGGGGAGAGTGTGTGTGTTTTCTATTGGGGTGCCTTGCCCAGTGACTGAGCGGGACCGGACGCGCCAACCGTCCAGGCAGCCACCAAATATTATTATTATATATCTATTTACAATTCTCTGGCCCAATTTTCTGAGATATCTCTTACCAAACATGGCAAGTAGGGGTGGCGACAAGTCTCATGGCCTAGACATCTGTCATTCCTAAAGGTCCTTCTAAGGCAGCACAAAGGGAGGCATCCCGCCCAGAAGGCATTGGAGAAACAGATTCAGAAGAATACCAAGGGCTCTCTGGGGCTCCCCAGTTACCAGACCCTACCCCACCCACCCAAACCCTTCCATCTCCTAGGCCTCTAGACCCCTCCACGCCCCTAGACCTACCCTCTCAGTCACATCAAGCACACCCTTCACGAGGGTGCCGGAAGCAACCTTCACCCCTGCAGCTGGACTGCGACAGGAAGAATTCCTCCCACAGGAGGTCCCTGATTCCATGAGGACGTGGATGGAACTGGCGATTTCCAGGGAATCACAGCGGGTGCAGCAGTCCCTGGCGGCCAGACATTCTTACAGATCAGAAGGTGACTCCGCTCCATGAGGTCCTCGGTCAGAGCAGGCTCGGTCGCTTCACAGGTATCTCAATTCAGAGATTTTCACCCTCATCTCAATCAGGATCAGGAGGGGGAAGAAGAGGATCCCTCGCCAGATTGACTCGGTCTCTGTTCATCAAAGTGAGGACTCAAAGAGGGATGTCCATGACGAGGACTTAAACCGACCATCCAACTTTCACGGGCCTTTTCAACCACAGTTGTTCAAATCCCTCCTTTCCAAAGCAAAACCACAGCCCGCATTTCAAAGCCCCCTCAGTCCCACACACTACAGATTCTGAGACTGAGGATGATCTGGTCTCTCTCAGCCAGTTAATGAGGAGGAGGTTATTCGGTCCCCAAAATGTTTTCGACCTCCTCCATAAGCAGTGGATGTCAGCAACATCCTTCCCGCCCCTTCAAATTTTGATAAGAAGTTTTTCAATCTGGATCCAGATTTCGCTAATAATTTGGTCACACCTGAGGTCGATGATCCAGTGGTAGCCCTGGCCTCCTCTTCTACTGTCCCCACCGGCGGAGGATGCCCTAAAGGCTGACGATAAGAAGGCCGATTGCCCTCCGTAGCACACCAGGCAGATGCCTGGGCCATCAAGGCAGCCACGCGGCATCTTTTTTCACCAGAGATCTCTCAGGTGGCTCCGCCACCTGAGGGATACCATCCCAAGTTCCAACATTAGGGCTCACCAGGACGTAGCAAAGCTAATTGCAGCTACGGAATTCTCCACGATGCCACATTTCATGCTGTAAAGTTTTCAGCCAGGGCCATTGCCTCACACGTACGCCCGTAGATTACTGTGGCTTAAGCATTGGCAGGCGGATAGTAAAAATAAATGGAAACTCGCTTCCTCCCAGTTTCTACTAGTAAATTATTTGGTCCTGCCCTAGATCCTCTGTTGATAGAGACTAGGAACAAACGAAAGATCCTCCCTTCCCTTCGTCAGACTGACAGTAGGTTCTCACAGCCCTTTCAGAGGGGCCCTCCCGCCCCTACTCCCAGAGTTCTTTCTCCTCCAGGTCCTTCAGGGGATCGGGTTACAGGGGCAGCCAACAGTCAGATAGGTCAGATTTTTCAGACAGGGTCGACGGGGGTCAGGGCAAGAGGGGCTTCAGGGGACCACAAAGTCGAGGATCTGAGATCCCGCTAATCAGGGGCTCTAGCCCCTATAGGTGGACGGCTTCGTTTCTTTGCTGACCGCTGGGAGTTGTCCACTTCTGATGCCTGGGTGCGCCACACCATTCGCTTTGGATTAGCTTAGAATTCCTTTCTGCCCCCCAAGTTTCTTTATGCAATGCCCCATTTCTAGGGTACCTGAAAAAGGGCCTTGATGGAATCTGCATTAACCACTTGCTACACATCAGGGCCATTCAATCTGTTCCCAAGGACCAGCAGGGACAGGGTTTCTATTCTTGCTCTTTATTGTCCCTAAAGCCTCAGGGGGCTGGAGGGCGATCTTGGACCTCAAACGGCTTAACCGATCATTGGTCTATCCAAATTTAAGATGAGCACCCTCCAGTCTATCCTTCTTAGGCCAGACGAGGTGATTTCTTCTATCGATCTGACAGAGGCGATCTGCACATACCAATTCGCCTGCCCACTCGAAATTTCTTAGATTTTGTTATAATAATCACCATTATGAATATGTGGCCCTTCCCTTCGGTCTTTCCTCGCCCCAGAACGCTAAGGTCCTGGCGCCCTGGCAGCTCACCTTAGGGGCATTCCGTTAGGCTCCAGTGTTATCTGGACGATATCCTAATCTTATCCCACTCAGCTAGACAAGCTCACATAGACACCAAACTCACGCTTGCAGATTTTACAGCAACACGGGTTTTCTATTAATTGGAAGAAGAGCCATCTCTCCCCGTCAACCCGGTTGTCCCATCTGGGGGCTATTATTGATACTCTAGAGGAGAAGGTTCTCTCCCCAGATCGCTTAGAGAGCATAAGGAACTTGGCCCAACGTGTTAGGTCCTCGAGGCAGGTCTCTTTAGCTGACTTGTCAACATTACTAGGTAAATTGATTTCTTCCATTTCTATTGTTCCCGCTCGCCCATGCTAGGGAGCTCCAGTGGTTTCTCCTGCCATACCAAAGGTCGGGTCGCAGCAACTCCACAGCAAAGGTCCGGTGCCTACAAAGTGAGACTCTCCCTACTTTGGTGGACAACTGGCCCATCAACAAAGGATCTTCCTATGGGAGCCAGAAAGGCTCATAATTACCACAGACGCCAGTCTGTTCGATGGGGCACACCTTCAGTCTTGGTCATGTCAGGGTCGCTGGTCAGCAGATCAACAGCGAACAGTATAAACTGGCTGGAGCTCAGGCGATCCATCTCGCCTCCTCGCATTTCCTTCTCACATCCATCGGAACCACGCCCCTCATTCTCACAGACAACGCCACGCGAAGGCACATGTGAACAGGCAGGTACCCACTCTGTCCTCCTGATGAAGGAGGCAGAGCGCTGTGTCTTTGGGCAGAACGCCATCTAGGTTCCATAAGGGCGAGCATATATCGGGCGTGGAAAACACTCGGGATTGGCTCAGCAGAGCAACAGTGGACCCGTCCCGAGTGGCGCCACCCGACTTGTTTCAAGAGCTGACGCCAGGTTCGCTGCCCAGACGGACCTGTTTGCCTCCCCTCAACGCCATCTTCGAGGTTTGTGTCCAGATACCCTGCCCCAGGCGCTGAGGAAGTCAATGCTCTCGCTGTTCCTTGGCCTCCCGGTCTGCTGTATGCATTCCCTCCCATCCCACTGATCCCCAGGGTAATTCAAAAGCTTTTGGCAGAGAAGGCCTCCCTGATCTTAGTCGCCCCTTCTGGCCCAGGAGGCCGGTTTGCGGACCTCCGCAGCCTCTCCACGGAAGAACCCTGGAGGATCCCAGATCACAAAGTGTGTCTCACCCAAGGTTCCTGCATCCAGACCCAGTGGCTTCAACTAGCCGCTTGGAGGCTGAACGGCAACATTTAGAGGCGGAGAACCTCTCGCCGAGGGTCATCACCACCATCCATGCTCACCACGACTAACAGGATATATGAGGCCTCGTGGAAGTCCTTCTCTACATGGTGTCGCTCCCAGGAGGCGGATCCGCTTCTTCCATCGGTGGCTCAGGTGTTGGATTTTCTTCAGGCAGGCTTAGACAAAGGCCCTCACCCAACACCCTAAGGCCAGGTGGCAGCCATTGCGCCTGTGGTGCATTGGCCTGGCCTTCCTTCCATTTTCGCACCATCCTCTAATTAGGGCTTTTCTTCGCCACCAATTTGTGCCCTCCTGTGGTCCACGTTTTCCATCATGGGACCTCCTTGGTTCTTGCATCTCTCACAAAGGATCCCTTTGAGCCCCTGAGGTCCATCAGCCTCCAATTCCTAACCTATAAGGTTTTTTCTGGTCGCGACATTTCAGCTCGGCGATTCCTCGAGGTTGCCTTGTCGGCTCCATCTCTCGCTTTTCCACTCTGACAGGGTGGTGTTGCGCCCTGATCCGACCTTCATGCCAAGGTGAATTCGCCTTCCACAGGACGCAGGAGCTGGTTCTTCCAAACTTCTGCCCGCAGCCTTCTCATGACCTGGAACACCAGTGGCATCGTCTAGACGTCCGCAGGGCCCCGCGGTCTACCTTAAGCGCACAGCCCGCTCCGAAGTCTGAGGCTCTATTTGTTTCTTTAGTCCAGCCTCCCGGCGGAAAGTGTCTTCCTCTACCATTGGTCGCTGGTTGCGGCCACTATTGCGAAAGCATACATTTCACAGTCCCTGCCAGTGCCTTCCGGTATCACCGCCCACTCTACCGGAGTGCCGCACGCCCGCTGCCTGGGCCACTCAGGCTCCTATCTCCGAGATCTGCAGAGCAGCCACTTGGGCCTCGCCATCACCATTTGTCCGCATTACAAGGTTGATGTCTTTGCTTCGCTGACGCCTTTTGGCAGAGAGTGCCAACGGGTCCACTCGCCCGGGGTGTCGCCCAGACGGAGTCCCTCCGTAGGACAGGCCCAGCTTTGTATGTCCCACTGCCTGGATGCTCGGAGCAGCTCGCTGGAGAATGGGCGCTGGTACTACCTGATACCCTTTCTCGGGAGCTGCGACGAGCATCCAGCCCCTCCCTTTCTTCCTTTCCGCCTGGGGTGGGTTCTTCCTGTTCCACCTCGTGTCCTCGTTGACTTTGAGATAGCTTGGGATCTACTCTGTCGGCTCGGTGTTGGCCGCCCTTCGCCTCGCTAAACTGGGGGACGAATGAGAGGAGAGGAGGAGTCAAACCTTCAGTAAAAGCCTATCAGAACGAGAGACTAAGCACCTCCCACTGCCTGGATGCT